>CM076581.1:945986063-946286540 GCA_034641835.2 Pinus albicaulis
CTGGAAGTAAGATAAAAAAGCCCGGGCAAGAGTCGCAAAGGTGGTATGAGAAGAAGGGGCCTGATCAACATACCACTTAGAAGCCGCACCTGTAAGTGTTCGTTGGAACAACCGAAGATGGACAGAGTCATCGGTAATGGAGGTAGATGAACACCACATGTGGAAAGATCGAACATGATTTGAAGGATCTTCTTCAGCAAGGCCTTCAAACTTTGGGATGTCAGAAGGGAGCTTTGTCGGCATAGCAGGCCAACTAGCGTCATGGTGTATAGGGTCGTTTAGCAACCGATCCAAATCAGGGAGGCTGAGGCCTGCCATGAAGGGGAGCAAGGGCGCAGCCGAGGTAGTTCCTGTGGCGGTTCCGCTAGTAGTAGTCCCGACATTAGGGTCGGGATTACCGCTAGCGTTAGGCCCTGGACCAAACATAGTGAAGGTGACAGGGGAAGAACCAGAAGTAAAAGGAGAACCCAATGAATCAGAAGAGGAGTCGGAGTGCGGACTCGGAGGAGGACTAACTCGACGACGATGGGAAGGAGTAGGTCGACTGACCGGAAACTGAGGGTGAAGGCCAAGAAGTCTCTGGGATGTGCACCTTGGGGGCGCAATGGTGACAACACAAACACGACACAAGGGGAAGAAGAATGACCAACAAAGGCAGGGAGGTGCAGAATCAAGTGATTACAATGTCGAAACAAGGGCAGAAAGGTGCAGTGTCAATTGATTTTACAACAGTGAAAAGTCTGAAATCAAGTGTTAAACTAAAGCCCTTTCTTCACTTAGGAAGATAAAGCATACACTTTAATTTAAACCCATATGTTTAGACAAACAAAAAGTGTGCCGTGTAATCGAAAACAAATCACATAAATAATATATACTGAAATAATGTAAAAAATTAACACAACAATGTATCGTATCTCACCCTAAAAAGGTGTTCAAAACTCACCTAGAAGAGGGGAAAATTTAGTCAAAACACCAAAAAAGGAGGCTGGCTTAGATTCAAGGTCGAGGGACAGGATCTAAAGGAGAAATCATTAAAAGAGGTGCAAAACACGCCCAAGAGCAAGAGGCATATGGTCAGAAAAAGGAGAAATCAGCAAAAAGTGTATGTAATAAAGGAGGAGGTGTCTCAAAGGCAGGTCCAAACAAAACTATAGGAGGTGATTTTAAAGGGAGAAGAGCTGATTTAACGAGATCTGAAAAGGAGGTATCAGATCTAGAAAAGGGAAGGCTGAAACTCTGGAAAATTAGACACCTGAAATAGAAAAAACTCTTCCACCAAAAGTGGAGGGTACTAAAGCTCGAGGAGGATATGTTCCCACTTAGATGAGAAAAACAAATCAGCAACAGGTTCAAACGACGAGAAAGAGGTCGAAAACCTCGATAAGTTTAAAACTTAAAAATTATGGCAAATAGCAATAAAATCACAGGTCGCAGCCTCAATTGTCGTGCGAAGCCAGACAATGGGCTGAAAAGTGCGATTTCCTGAGGCCGTGTCGTTAGTTGCTGGAAAAGGGCACCAAGCTCCTGTGTTCCATGCGTATTTCCCAAAAGTTGCTGCCTACTATGGGCCGATGTCCGTCACCCTCGCAATAGGTCAAGAAACACGCTAAGTTAGAATTTAATTTTTAGTGTTTTATATAGAAAACAACATAAAAATAGGAAAACAAAAATTTGAAAAGAAAACCCTAGGGTCTGAAGTAGCTGGATATGCAGGAATATGAAAAACGACAGCAGTCATAATTGAAAACCCATGTGGAGTTGCCAGTTGTTAGTATGAATCTTTTGTCAAAGTGTACGAAAAAGACCACTTTAGCTACGCATAACTTATAGCACTAACATCAAATATGGCTGCCAATATCTTCGGATCTGCAGTTAGTTGATCAAGACAAATGCTGCAAAAATCCATATCTATGCATAAAGAGACATTAAGTAGTAAAAATAAGGTTTTGCTCCATACATCCAATAGACAAGACAAGAACAATATTTTTGAAAGAATTTTTGTATTAAGGGCACCTGGGAGGAAAACAAGAAGGTGTTTCCAATTCTCCTCAATGGGATGGGTTCTTGGAAGTCCTCAGCACTTCAGATTTAGTATTTCTCTCTCCTGTTGGTGTAGAAAACCCAGAAAAAGATAGAACTCAAAGGGACCTCACACAAGAAATAATGGAAAATTTGACAATGATAATGGCTCAAAGTCAGACCAAGAGTATAGATCTAGAGTGATCTAATAAGCAACAAAAGGTGAAGAATGGTAGGAGAAAACCTTCCTATTTATAACAAAATATTGGGTCATTCTAGATCTTGGTGCATGATTAAAATAACGTTAACCAAATCTAGATCCACCTTTTATGGAATATTTTATTATATTTGTTTGAGGGAAAAAGTATTTGACTTGGGTCAAATCCCTTTATTTGTAAATAATAAATAAATAAATGATTTATTTATCATTTTAAGGAAGTGGTTGAAAGATAATCAAATAAATAATGATTTATTTAATTATTTATGGGTGATTTAGTCATATTCAACAAGGAATATTATTTAAATAAGATTTAAACAATTATTCCTAGAAAATAATAAGATAAATAAGGATTTATCTAATTAATTTCTTTGTTTTGGGTTAAACATGACCGGGAATAATAATTAAATTATTGTTTAATTAATTATTCCTTGAGGAAAATCAAACAAATACAGGTTTGTTTAATATTTCCTTTCGGGGTTTCCTGTTTAGACCATAAACAACCTAATAAATGTGTTTTATTAAGTTATTTTACATAGTGAAAGCAATTTTACTTAGGGTAAAATTGGTCTTACATGGTGTACTTGGGTCCATCTAATGATAGTAGGTTAGATGACCAAAAAATGGTGTAACAACAACGTTACCATCTTGGGACAACAGGTGGGCTATCCTTCGCCAAGAGGAGATCGGGAGGGTCACCAAGCGACAGAATATCAGTGGAGGAAGCGGAAAGGCCAAAGTCAAGGAAGAAGAGGAGGATGTAACCCTTGCATCAAGGGAAAAGAAACAACAAGGGAAGAAGAAGAAGGACCTTTCCAAGGTCAGATGCTTTAACTGTGGTGATTTTGGACATTTCGCCAACAGTTGTCCTAAGAAGAAGGACAAAGGCTCTTCTGATTCCAAGGCTGCAACAACAAATGATGATGCAGCCATGAGTGCTCATGTGCCTCGAGGGAAGAGGTGGGGTGACATGGATCTATAGAGCATCTACAGACAGGTGGCGGGATCCTTGAGTCAACCCTATTGTAATATCCTGAACGGAAATAAACAGCGATATAAAGCACATAAACAAAGACATATAGCAACTAGAGAGAGATCATAAAGAAAACAAAGAATATGGAGAACGCTGAGCCATTTTATTAATACTGAAAGATGGAATGAGTACAAAAGGCGATCAGAATGATGGAACCTTGGCTTGCACTAGGCAAGCGTTGAAATACTCTTAGAAGATGACCTGGAATGGCTGCTCCCTCAAAGACTGCGTAATCTCCAGTGCTGCTAGTATTGCTACTGTGCTGCTGCTACTGCTGGAATAAAATGACAAATTAGGGCTGCTCCCCACCTCAGAAAATTGTGAAACTATGGGAATGGCCTCTCCACACAATACCCAAAAAAGCCTAGAAAGCTTTCTGGAAATGGCTAACCTTTGAAAATGACCCCCTTGAGGCACTACACTATTCCCTAATCAGAAACGATGACCTTGAATGATCTGCTACAAATAATGGCCCCCAACTCCACCAAAATGCTGGAATAGGGAAGGGCTGACCCCTTTCCAACTCTCCCGGGCTGAATCCACTGACAGACCCTCAATCCAAAATCACCTCCTCCCAAGACTGCATCCTCCCTCTCACTGACTGCACTGTCTCTCTGAGTGAATTCTCCCGACTGTGGTTGCTGCAACTCTCTTCGACAAAACAAGGATGAAACTCTTCACCCGAGCAGGCACTCAAAGTCCCCCAGGGCTGAGGTTGGGATCTCTGCACGGAGACACCCGGTGTACTGAACATTACGTGCAGACTTTGCTAAACAACAATCGCGCTCAATGTCAGAAGACAAATCTCATAGATGCATAATTAGAATGAATCAAAATGAGGAGACCCTCTCCCTTTTTATGCTTGAAGAGCCTTGCTCTCACCTAGGCCCCACCATCAACTATGCTGTCTCCTTGAGCCACGCTGTCCATCTCTCTCTGCGCTGGCTTGGTCTCACGCTGCCTACGCTGTCCCTTTTCCCACGCTGCCAATTAGTCATGTCTCTCAAGTGACTTTAGAAAATACTTTTTATCCGAAGTGTGAGTTAAGTGTCCCTCTTCACCCACTTTATTTATAACTTAACTTTATAAAGGTAAAATAGTCAAAATTAATATTTCCAGTTAGCTATTGCTAATTGGGAATATTACAGTCCTCCTCGGCAAAACGTTTCTTGTCCTCAAGCAACTGTAATGATGGATGCTGCAAAATCTTCTCACTCTCCCAGGTGGCATCCTCATCTGGTAAATTCCTCCATTTCACCAGGTACTCTCTGACTATCCTGCTCCGCAGCTGCCTCTCCCTAGTGTTAATAATGGCCTCCGGCCATAGCACTAGATGCCCCTCATCATCGGTGGGCGAAATCTCCTCTGTTGTAGTCACCTGCTGTCCTAGTACCTTCTTCAGGCATGACACATGAAAAATGTTATGAATCTTGCTACCAGTGGGCAGCTCCAACTCATATACAACCTCCCCAACTCTGCGTGTCACCCTGTATGGTCCATAAAAGTGAGGCTTGAGCTTTTCAGCCCCCTTCTGCTTCAGTGTGGACTATCGATATGGCTGCAAACGTAGGTAGACCAAATCCCCTACCTCGAACTGCCTCTCAACACGTCCCCTGTCGGCGTACAGCTTCTGCTGATTCTATGTTGTAGCCATGTTATCCTTGAGAGCTCGGAGTATATCCTGACTCTCTTGGATCCAATCCTTGGCTCTAGGAGCCTTGCTAGCACCAAACATCATGTTAGCAAAAGATAAAGCATGATACCCATATAATGCATAAAATGGAGACATACCGATGGACATATGATGAGTGTTGTTGTAGCAGTACTCCCCCAAGTGCAACCATCGCAACCATGCCTTTTGCTACCCGCTGACATGGTTACGTAAGTAGCCCTCCAACCACTTGTTCACTATCTCTGTCTGCCCATCTGTCTGGGGATGGTAACTAGTACTCGGTGTCAACTCAATGCCTACCAAACAGAAAAGCTCCCGCCAAAACCTGCCCATGAAGCGACTATCCCTGTCACTGACAATGGTCTTTGGGAGACCATGCAATCTGAAAACGTCCCTGAAGAACAACTCCACTACCTTTGCTGCAGTATAACGTGCTGATATGGCGAAGAAGTGAGCATATTTAGTCAACCGATCAACGACTACAAATATGCAATCCTTGCCCTGCACAGTGGGCAACCTTGTAATGAAATCCATCGAAATACTTGCCCATTTCCCCTTAGGTATGGGAAGAGGCTGCATTGACCCTGCTGGATGGTTCATCTCCCCCTTGTTACGCTAGCAAATTTCACACTCCCTGACATGTTGGAGTACGTCGTCCTTGAGGCCCTTCCAAGAGAACCTCTCTCTGATGGCCCTATAGGTCTTGGTGAACCGCTATTGGCTTGATAATGGCGAGTCATGTGAGGCGTGCAATATCTTCTTCTTGAGCTGGGAGATCTCAGTCAAGAAGATCCTGTCCCTGTAGTAGATCACCTCGTCCATCACCCTGTACCTGTCATCTGTCACCTGTCCGTCCAAAATCTCACAGGCAAAACGGTCCTTGGAGTACTCCACCAGAAGTTGAGCCCTCCAGTCCGTGTCCAAACTCATCAAAGACAACGCTGTCGGTCTGCGTGAAAGTGCATAGGCCACCACGTTGTTCTTCCTCTTGACATACTCGATGTCAAAATCATATGCTTGGATCTTGCTGACCCACTTCTGCTGCCTCTCCTGCAACTGTTTCTGCTCTAGGAAGAATCAGAGGTTGTTGTGGTCTGTCCTCACTCTGAACTTGTTCCCCACCAGGTACTGCTGAAACTTGGCCAATGCATGCATGATGGCCAACATCTCCTTGTCGTATATAGCATACAACTTCTCATGTGGCACCAACTTCCGGCTCTCGAAAGCTATGGGATGGCCTCCCCACATCAAAACTGCACTTATCCCCTCCCCTGATGCATCACACTCCAGGATAAAAGGCTATGTAAAATCTGGCAATGCCAAAACTGGACATCTGCTCATCACCTCCTTGAGCCTGTCAAAAGCCCTCTGCACTGTATCAGTCCAACTGAATGCCCCCTTTTTGGTGAGATCTGTAAGGGGTGCTGCAAGTTGGGAAAATCCCTTGACGAACTTTCGGTAGTAGGTGCAGATACCCACAAATCCACGAAGCTTCGTCACATTCTTTGGCTCTGGCCAATCCCTGATCGCCCTGATCTTCTCCTCGTGGACCCTCACTCTGTCCACCTCGATGATGTGCCCTAAATAGAGCATCTCTGTCAACCCAAACTCACATTTGGAAAGCTTAGCATGAAATTGTTGCTCCTCCAAGATGCGCAATACAACCTCTATATGTTGGAGGTGCTCCTCCCATGTCCTGTTATAAATCAAGAAGTCATAAAAAAACACTAATACACACTTCCTCAAGTGACTGTGGAAGATGTGATTCATGCATGACTGGAATGTGGCCGGAGCATTGGTCAGCCCAAAGGGCATCACCAAGAACTCAAAATGGCCGTAATGACACCTGAAAGCGGTCTTGGGAATATCCTGCTCCCTCACGCGAATCTGATGGTACCCAGATCTCAAATCAATCTTCGAGAAGAACTTCGCCCCCCTCAGCTCGTCCATCAACTCATCTATTCATGGGATGGGGTACCGGTTCTTCATGGTCTTCTTGTTTAGGTCCTGGTAGTCAATGCACATCCTCAATGTGTCGTCCTTCTTCTTCACCAATACTACTGAAGAAGCAAAAGGGCTAGTGCTGGGACGGATATGTCCAAGAGCTAAGAGCTCATGGGTGGCCCTCTCAATCTCATCCCGATAGGCCTTAGGATGCCTATAGGGTGTAGCGATGACAGCCTGGATGGCCTACTCCAGCTCAATCGTGTGCTCAAACCCCCGATCTCGCGGTTGCCCTGATGGTATCTCCCCAAAACCGTGGCATACCTGTCTAGAATGGACTGTAAATTTGGGTGTATGGCCTGCCCTTTAGATCCTGCCTCTAAAACGCGCAACTCCACTTCCCACTCTATGTCCCCTTTCCCGAAATCTGCCTCCATCTGGTGTGCTAAAGCTATCTGTGGTGGGTAGGTGTGCATATCCCGAATCTTCTCATGCCCCCCAGTGTTCTTATCTGTCCACTCCATCTCCAAGGTCTCCCAATCAGTGGTGACCTTCCCCAGCGTGATCAACCACTATACCCCCAATATCACGTTGGTGTCCGGGATGTCCACCACGAAGAAATGTTCTGTCAGGGTGTACGTCCCCATAGTCACTGCCAAGGCTAGCACAAACCTGGCACACTGCATGGTCCGGTCACTTGGAACCAGTACTGAAAATCCATCAAAGCTCTCCGTCGGGATGCCCCTCCGCTCTACCAACTGGGCATCAATAAAATTGTGGGTGGCCCCACTGTCCACTAACATTGAAACACGCTGTCCCCGCACTATGCCTCGGACACGCAGTGTCAAGTACTTGGGAACTCCTCGCAAGGATGCAAGGGCTCCCCTGGTAGGTGCAAAAGTTGCACCTCCTGCTCCTGGTGGTAGAGGTGGCAGATGATCCCCTTTTTGTGTTGTACTGCTGCCTCCTGCCTCTAACTCATCATACTCCTCCTCTTCCTCGCTACTGTCGGAGAAGACCTCACTGTAATGTGCCTTCCCTGTGGCACAATGGTGTCTTGGTGCCCATGGTTCCTGGCATGTGAAACATAGCCTCCTCCACTTCAGATCCCTCCTGGTCTCATCATCCCCTGGTCCTCTGCCCTGGTTCCCCTTTGGAGGCGAAACCCTCACGTCTTTCCCCTTTGGCTAGAATGCCGATCTCTGGGGAAAAGGGGCTCTAGTCTGGGGTAGTGTATCCTGTAAATCCTGAGTCCTCCCAACTGCATCATGAAGTGTAGCTGGCCTCGTCGATCTGACTAACCCTCGTAGAGGCTCTGCCAATCCTTCTATAAACATATAGATCATCCGGGCTGCGGATAAGTCAGGCACCATCACAGAAAGTCTCAAGAACTCTGAAATGTATGTGTCTAGACTCCCGGTCTGCTTGAGCTTAGTCAGCTCAACAAAGTGCTCCTCTGGATTCCTTCGATCAAATCGCTCTATCAGCCTCCGTGTGAACTCGGCATATGCTGTCTCTCCTGAGTGTCCCAGTGTAGCCATCCCGTGAAACCACCAGTCATGGGCCTCGCCCTCCATTTGCAGCGCTGCTACCTTGATGGCCTCTATCTCTGCCATCTGGTTAAGCTAGAAATATATGTCCAACTTCTCCACCCAAGCCTTTGCCGAACACTTGGATGATCCATCAAATGTCGGTAGATAGAATCTACCTACAGTGCGCTGCATGTCTCTGTCATGTGAATGCTTGTTCCCTCTGTGATGATTGCGAAGTCTGTTGTCCCACTTTAGCTGAACGAAGTCATGGAATGTGAGGGAAACTCTGAACTCCTGATCGTAAGACTGATACTCAGCGAAATAATCCCCCATATGGGCCAGCTCCTGCTCCTGCTGTGCTCCTGCCCCAGTGTTCGCAGCAAGAAATGTAGGCATCGTGGAACGTGGAAGTGTGTGTGATGCCATCTGTTGCGCTGTTATGTGCTCCTGCAAATGAGGGGATGTGCTTGAGCCCTCTCCGATATGGAAACCCCTTGGGGTCTCACGCTGTCTAGACTCTGCTGTGAACCTTTTCCCCATCTCCTCTATCCGTCTCGACAAATCCTGCACTGATTTGAGGAGAAGTTCCCCGAACTCCTTCCCGGCATCTCTTTCCTCCGCCATTGGTTCCTCCTCCTCTGCATCCACTACTGGAACTCTATCACCTTTCCCGAAAGTGAGCTCTAACCTTCATTCTTGGTCTTTCTACTTTCTTCCCCGGTAGGTGATGTATGGTTTTCCTGCGGGTGTCATAGACAATCTGCTACACAGGCTGAGCCAAGTCTATGAGCTCCGATACCACTGTAAAATCCCGAACGGAAATAAACAACAATATAAAGCACATAAACAAAGACATACAACAACTAGAGAGATATCATAACGAAAACAGACAATATGGAGAACGTCGAGCCATTTTATTACTACTGAAAGATGGAATGAGTACAAAGGTGATCAGAACGATGGCACCTTGGCTTGCACTAGGCAAGCGTAGAAATACTCTTAGAAGATGACCCGAAATGGCCGCTCCCTCAAAGACTGCGTAATCTCCACTGCTACTGAATAAACTGACAAATTGGGGCTGCTCCCCACCTCGGAAAATTGTGAAACTCTGGGAATGGCCTCTCCACCCAATACACCCAGAAAAGCCCAGAAAGCTTTCTGGAAATGGCTAGCCTCCGAAAATGACCCCCTTAAGGCACTACGCTATTCCCCAATGAGAAACGATGGCCCTGAATGATCTGCTGCAAATAATGGCCCCCGACTCCACCAAAATGCTGGAATAGGGAAGGGCTGACCCCTTTCCAACTCTCCCGCGCTGAATCCACTGACAAACCCTCAATCCGAAATCACCTCCTCCCAAGACTGCGTCCTCCCTCTCACTGACTACGCTGTCTCTCTGAGTGAATGCTCCCGACTGTGGTTGCTGCAACTCTCTCTAGCAAAACAAGGATGGAACTCCTCACTTGAGCAGGCACTCAAAGTCCCCTGGGGCTGAGGTTGGGATCTCCGCATGGAGACACTCGATGTACTGAACAATACATGCAAACTTTGCTAAACAACAAGCGTGCTCAATGTCAGAAGACAAATCTCATAGATGCATAATCAAAATGAATCAAAATGAGGAGACCCTCTCCCTTTTTATGCTTGGAGAGCCTTGCTCTCACCTAGGCCCCACCATCAACTGTGTTGTCTCCTTGAGCCACGCTGTCCATCTCTCTCTGCGCTAGCTTGGTCCCACGCTGCCTACGCTGTCCCTTTTCCCACGATATCACTTGACCACTAGGCCCCACGCTGCCAATTAGTCACGTCTCTCAAGTGACTTTAGGAAATACTTTTTATCGTAAGTGTGAGTTAAGTGTCCCTCTTCACCCACTTTATTTATAACTTAACTTTATAAAGGTAAAATAGTCAAAATTAATATTGCCAATTAGCTATTGCTAATTGGGAATATTACACCTACTCTTGGATCACATACAAGCTAAGGGAGCCTTAAGACGGTAGTAGGATGAGTCGGGAGATGGTTGCAGATGGCTACATTGAAGCGGAATAGCTAAAGAGGGAGTAACATAATGCAGAGGCAGCAGTAGCGTGGAGGCAGCAACGCAGAGGGGCTGATGGGACTTCAGCAGCGCAGAGAAGCTGGGCTCACGCAGTGCAGTGTTGCAGCATGACAATGTCTCCAAGAGGACAACGTAAGTCAGCATCCATGGAGCTTCAGTGGTGGAAGGCAACTTGACTTATCTGTCAAACAGTTGAGCAGAGTCTTTTAGTTGCTTACTTTTCAGCAATTGAGTTGAAGTACAGTAGTTAGCAGTGGCAGTGCTATGGGCAACATGATGCAGCAATTTGAGAGGGAGCTGCAGTACAGATGTGGCAGTGTCAGTGGAAGTGGCGTGGGCAGCAGTACAGGGAGCAACAATGCTATGGATAGAGGGTAGCAGGTCAAGCATCATCAGCACAAAATCCAGCTTCAAGATCTTGTAGTGCATGGTGTGGATGCATTGTTAGAGTTCACTTTCCTAGAGCACACTCCATGCTAAGAGGGTGTGTTGAGATTTTGTATAGTTGGTGTAGCATCGGATGTGCTCTAGCCTTGAAATTTTGTGGAGGGGCTAGGACACACTTGATCTTCGAAACCCAGAAACGGATTTGAGAAATTTTAGTTGGTGTTCAAGTTATTCAAATAATTAATTATTTTAATGGATTTCCTAAGTCTAAACTTAGGAAAATAAAATAATTAAAGTGAATTAATTAAAACGTGCTGAAGTTGTCTTAAGTCACATAAATCAAGTAGTCTTTTAATCTCAACCGTTGATGAATGATTTAATCTTGGTTGTTGAAGGGTTCAACGAAAAGTATAAGAGAAAGGCTTGAGGGTCAGTTGGAGGTGACACACAGTTGCAGAGCTAAGGAATAGATCTGGAATTCTAGGGCAGGTTTGCTAAGAATTTCTGGAGGAATTTCCTGCAATGAGGGGTAGTATTGGCCAAGGGAATGATCTGATTCCAGGGCCAAGAGTCAATAAGAGGCAGAAGAGTAGCAACAAGGACAATGCAGAGAAGCAGCTATGTAGGTGCTGCGCAGCTGCTATGCAGGACAATGAGAGGCTCTAGAGGGTTTCAGATTTATGCAGGAGGGCTTCTAGGCCAGCGTAAGCCTTGCGTCACCATTCCAGGGGTTATGCAGTCCCTCTCTGGGCAGCACAGTGGCATTCTGAGGCTAGCAGGGCTAACGCTGGGGCTTCAGGGGCAGCGCTGAGGGTTTCTAGGGCCAAATCTGAGCTGAGTTATCTAAATCCCATTTGAGGGTGTGGATCAGTCAAATATTTGGCACTAGAACTTTAGGGTAGCTGCAGATTTGATTTATTTTATTCTTTGTCGAGTTTTCCAGATCTGGAACCTAGGTTTACTGTACTCGGAACTACCTAATAATAAACCCTCATCGCTGCTGCACCGGTTTTCCCGCTTTGGGTTTTTCCGGGGACTTATGTCCAAAAATCCATGTGTCACTTTGTTGCATGAGCGTATTATTCAGTAAATGATTTTCATGTGTAGGCTGTAGTTGTGTTTATTTTCGGTATTTTCTGAATCTAATTTCTGAAAATAACTTGTATTAATTAAATCAAGTAGGATAAATAAACCAATACACTGTAACAAAATTTTCACAGCAAGATGGACCAGTGTTAGTTGGTGTAGAGGAGTGTTAGAGTGACGGTGCAATGGCTAGAAGCGCCAGAGATTGTGCAGCGTGGAGCAGAGTTGGCAGCAGTGCAGTTGGCACAGTCCAGAGTCAACAATAGCACAGAAGCTGCAGACGGTCAACGTAAATACTAGCAACAATCAGATCTCCAGTATCAGATGCATCATGTTGAACACTTAGTTCAGTATTTTGGAGGTTTTTCTATAACCACAACAAAAGAGTTGCAGTGCATATGTAGTTGGCAGCAACATGGAGGGTGAGTAGCACAGATGCAACAACGCAATAGTTGGTGGGCAGCAGTGTCAGACATTAGCAGCATAGAGGGAGATGTTACAGAGTCAGGGTGATGCTTTAGCATGATGCATTACAAACTCTGTGGGTTGGGGCGTTGACCCAATTGCAGATAACTGATCCTGGACTTCTCGAAGTTTTGTAAGGAATGAGTCTATATGCTCCCCTTTCAGCATCCTAGTACACCTCAACTTCTCCTCCAAATACATCTTTCGCTGCTCAAAAGATCCTTGCTATAGCGTAGCAAGGGCATCCCACATCTGCTTGGCGGTATCTTTTCCAGCTATGTGCGATACTATGTGATCTCAAACTCCATCGAGAATCAAATATCTTTGCTTTCGCCATCTCCTTTTTGTAGGTCTTATGCTTATCTGGGTTTGTGGGTACAACTACCACTGAATTGATATAAGTCTTGAGATCATGTTCATCCAGAAGACAGGAAATCATGGCCTTCCAGATAACATAGTTGGAGGAACTGTCCAACCGATTCTGATCTCTGAACCCAGTTGATGCCATCTTGCCAAAACTGTTGAAATCCTCCTCTTCTCCTTTGTGCGGCTGCTGACTGGCTCTACTCACTCCCTATTGGAGTGGGCAAATCTGCTCACGGTTATTGCTGCTCTGCATGGAGAATTTGAACTCCTTGGCTAGAAATTCCTTGAGGAAAGAATTCCCTTAGTGTGTGCTCTTCTTCCCTTCTGACACTATTCTACCAGCTATTGCTGCAAAATGACTGCGTCCTAGCTAAATATTTGCTCTGCAAGGAAAACACTGCTGCTGCTCCCTCTGGTTCTGACAATCTTTGATCTGGAAAATTTTTTCTCTGTCGACTCAATCAGAGAAACAAATTTCCTGAAAAATTGCCCTACTGGCTAATGGACTGTGCAACCTATTTGGGGTTTCGAGAAACTGCCTACGCAGTGCCTCAAAGCTCCCTCTTTCCTCCTACAACTGAGCTCTTCCTACTTCTTTTATGCTCTGATACCATGTGAAAAATCCATTACTGGGAATCCTACTGCAACAGTGATTAGATTTCTTCTATTTGTTATTTTAATGAATAAATTATTTATCGTGTTCAACGGTAAATATCAAATCAATACGCTATAACCCTCACAAATAAATACTGCAGAAAATAAATACAACACAGGAAATATAGAAACACACAAAAAAGTAACTTTGTTATTTTTGGACCAAATGTCTCCAGAAAAACCCAATGCAGGAAAATCGGTGTAGCAGCTGAGGGTTTGTATATTAAGCAGTAGTAACTTCTGAATACAAATATATGATTGCCCAAACTAGAAAATCATACAAAGAAAACTGACAAATGAGCCTAGTGAGAAAAATCTCACTGCCACTGGTGATCCGACATTGACCTTAGCTCTAAAAGAGTTGCTCTGTGCAGTCACTGCGTCAGCCTATGCAGTTCTGCGTCACACAACTAGGAACAACCTTTTCCTTACCTTTGATATTCTGTTGTTTGGAAACTCTCTTCGGCTTCTGGCAGTGAATCACCTCCGCCTCCCAGAAAAATTGTGGATCTCCTCTGAAGCACTGCGCAACCTTTGCGTGGCCTCTACGCTGCCCCTGTGGCACTCATTGCCTCTCTGCTGTGCACTCACTGGATCTGGAAAAGCTTCCTTCGGCCTTACTATCTCTGCGCTTCTCTCACTGCAACGAGCTACAAAAATCAACAGTCAGCTCATTTGATGCAGATGATTATTGCATTGAAATCCTCTTTTCGAGAGGACCAAAATCGACCTAAAGATCATAAAATTAGGACAAGCAGAAATGTGTTTTTGAATTTATGCGTGCACATTTATAAATTGTCAAGGTCAGTCACATCATCATGTAGGTTCATGAAGCCCAAGAGACATGTCACTTCACCTTCAACGACTTGTATAAATATAAATGACCTCTCACCTCATTTGGCATCATCATCACTCACACATTTCTTCTCTCTCATTCTCTCATTGGATCGTACAACTATTGGGCAGATATTTTCCCTCACACGTGTGCGAAGGAGGGTGAATTTTTTGGGCAGATTGTAGGGCCGAAATTTCATAGTTGTTGCAGGGTTTGACCAACATTGGCTCGACACTTTGACTCATCCATTGACTGTGATTTTTGTGGAAAAAATTTGTTTTTGGCAGGCTATACAGATTGGCACAGAAATTGAGAAATTCTGAGCACTTTGACCTGCATTGACCGCAGAAGTTGACTTCAGTTGATTGAATTTGACTGGTGTTTTGTGGACTATTTTGATTGCTATTTGACCAGCTAAAGAGGCTGAGTTTGACTGCTTTTGACCAATCTTCAAAGGGAAGTTTTGCTACTGCGTTGACAATCTTTGACTTTCTGGTTATGTGTGAACTTGACTACAGTTGACCGCAGATTTAACAGGGACGTTTTGACTTTGATTTGGCAAGTCAACTTTGAATTTTGTACTCTCTCTCTCTCTCCGCTGAACATTTGATATAATAATAAGAAGAATTGATCAAAGGGTTTTTCCCACATTGGGGTTTTTCCCTGGAATCCACCAAATCTGGTGTCTCTTCTCTTGGCTTGTCTTCTGCATTTTATTTTATGTTCTATCTACAATTACTGTTAATGTGATTGCTATTGGAAAACTAAATTGGAAATTGTCAGTGGGCTGCTAAAGGAACATTGAAGTAATTGTGCTAAGCATAGAACATACCATTGTTAACTAAAATTAATAGTATTCATTTTTCATTTTGAGGGCTTCTTGTGGCTGGCGCAAGCCTATTTAGCATCACATCGCTCATACGCAAGCCTCTAAGGGCCTTAACCTCTCCGATGCAGGCTTATTGCACCCTAACCTCTCTGCTACAGGCTTATTTCACCTTGGAGGGCCTTAACCTCTCTGCCACAAAAGCCTGTAAGGTTATCTCAGCCTTTGAAATAAATTCTTGGGAAGGGTTTGAAGCATAGAATCCTAACACAAAACTTATTTTTGGGCCTTAACCGGATTTGTCTTGTAGGTTCTAGAGACACAATTTAAGGAGGCTGCAGCCCTACAGACCTCTATAACCTTCACTCTTCACATATATTATGATTTATCTGATCCATGGTTTCATTTTTTTTTGGAAGGCATTTAAGGGCAGACAAAAGGATTATATTCTTTGGAGGATTTTTACTTTTCAGGTTCAATTTTGTGAGAAAATTGCCTCAGCCGCAGAGGTTTTAGAAAGGGTTTTAGTTATTTTAATTTTTTCTGTCTCCAATCCTTGTGTTGCAGAAGGATGTGAGTTCATTTGGAAGGATTTTACATATTTTTTGAAGACAAATTTAATTTAAATAAAATATTTTGAGTTAACTGCCATAATTTCCAAGTGAGCCATAGGTGTTTCTTGAGCTAATCTCTTCTAGGTCGCAGGATTAGGAGAGATCTGATTTTATTTGTATTTTCTAGCCAACTTTCCTTTGATTTGCAGAGATCTAAGCCACATATTAAAGGATGTTTTCATTAAATTGTTGACAAAGATTTGTGGGTCCTTTCTTGTGAACATTGCCAAAGTCGCAGATCCCTTTAGAGGTATGTCTTTCCTCAGTGCCGTGGACTGAAAAGATAAATATTATCAACTGATGCAATAGGCCTTTAAGATCTGAAACTTGATCATTTTCCATCACCTTTCAGGAATTCTTTAAGCCCTGAACCCTAACGAAATTTCCCTTGTAACGTTTTGATAAAATTTAATCAAATTTTGACACAATTTTGGGAGCTGGCAGAGAGCATTTTGTCACTGGCATAAGGGACTTATCATCTTCTTGAGCCTTGGATTGACAAATTTCAGATTTTTGGTGTCGTTGGCCTTGAGCATAATTTGAGGCCTACTTCTGAGAGCATTTTGATCATTGTTGCAAAGTATTTTTGAATATCTAACCTTCACTGTTTTGCAGAGGTTCCTCATCAATTTCAAGTGAGTTAGTTTTACATTTAATTTGGCATGTATTCATTAATCTAACATTGTTGTCTTGACATATCCGAAAGCTTTATTTAGAGGCCCACTGTTTTCACCTAGAGCTAGTGGCCTTTAAAGTCCAAAGAAAGGTTTCACTGTTTGCATAACTTGTTAAAGCTATAACCCTCCAATAAAAGTTCCCTTAACATTCTAATTAAAATCTAATTCTGATATAATCGAAATTTCTGGAGCTAATTGTGGGGGTTTGGATTAATTCTCTCCTAGCTGTAAGTATACATTTTTTTTGTCATTGGTGTAAGAAGGCATCTTCAGGGTCTAACATATTTTGCAGAGGAGCATTATTCAGTCATCTCACAGGGTCTCCTTGAGATTCTCAGTCTCTTTGGAAGGCTAACAGCCTTGTGCGTTTGAAAGAGTTTTAAGTGACCACTATCATATTATCTACTTTTTCATTGTGACATAAGGAGGGTTTGGTGGTCGTTCTTCATTGCTACATTATTGAGTTTGATAAGGAACTTCCCTTTGTAAATGAAGCATCATTTGTAGCTCTTTGAGGAATAGCCCTTCTTATTTGTCTAGAGGGCCTTTTCTTCCATCTTTGTAAACTTCATCAATAAAAACTAACTTTTCCTTGTGCAAAGCTACTTATATTTGAAAGGGAAACCTCTTGTAGCAGCAGTTTGTAATGCTTGGACTTATTGGATCAGTAAATAGCACCACAACTTCATATGAACCTAGACTTTCTCACTGTCATCTCCTTGTTAGATAGCAACAACATTTTCAAGACTGATCATTGGAGGATCTTAGAGTCATCTCTAGAAGAAATTTGTTCCTAAGAAGATTTATTGTTTTGCAAAGTTATTATCATCATTGTAAAACTTCTTGAGTTAAGATCCTTTCAATCTGTCAAAAGGCTTCTTCCTCTTCTCTATAATCTGAATAATAAAAGTCATTTCTTTGGGAGCTTGGGACCTAGATCCCTTGGCATCCTGCATCTTATTTGGGAGCTTGGGACTTACTTCAGCTTACTAACTTGCTCTATTGCATTTGGATTCTAACTCGATTGCATTGCATACTAAAACCTAATTGCATTAATTTAATTTTCTAATTTGCATTGCTACTTATCTAAATTGTCACCTAATCCTTTGTCTTATTTTAAGCACAATTTTTAGATCTAAGTAGTCATCTCCTTTACATTCTGTTAGCAATCTCATCTGCCATTTAATAATTGAGAATTCTCTATATTCTTTACTTTTTCAATTGTCTAAATAAGTAAGGAATATCTTTAAGGACATTTAAGGGTGTTTTTTGGATATTTCTCTAATCTTATTTTCATTGCTATCATCGAATAATTCTTGTTGTCTCTCCTGATCATTGTTAATATCTCGTAATGTTGTGCCTTTTCCATATTTATCTATTTTGAGATTGCAAGCATATTGGCATGTTAATTTTCCTTGAAGCAATATTATCTCATTGAAGCATTGGCATTTTGCATCTTGAATTTTAAAATTAACCTCCAAGCATAAGCTTAGTTGAATGGAAAGATAGGGACACCTTCTCCATCATTCAATTTGAGAAGTTAGACCCACATTCATGTGAAAATTCCTAGTTCTAAACAGATCTAATGAATCCTACTGCGACCATCCAAATTACTTCATCTATTATGTAATTTACTTTACACAATTATTTCTGAATGCATTCATGAAATATTGAAGCAGCCTACACTACAATAATTATTATTCTGAAACAAGGAAATTGAACAAGGAAATCATTTAGACATATGACACTTTTATTTTGGACTAAGTCCTCGAAAAAACCCAAGGTGGGAAAATCGGTGCAGCAGTTCTGAGGGTTTTATTATTATCCAGTAGCAATGTCTGAATACATCTCTGAATACCCCTAGGGTAATTCAGTTACAGAGAGAAATACTGCAGAAAAAATTGTGAGGATTTACCTCACTCAATCACTGAATTTGTGGCTAATCCGGATGAAGTAAACACTTCCCTGGAGAAGCTTTGCGTAGGTCCAACGCTGGAACTTCTAGCCAGTGCGTCACCCCTTTCCAGGCTTAACATTATCCCTCAACCAAGTCGTTTTTCCTCCTTGGAACCTGAGGAACAACCTCTCGGTGCCACTTTCCAAATCCCGACCTCTGAAACTGATCCACCAGAAAAATTCCCAAAACCCTTCCTCTGCCTTTGCACTGCTTCTATGTGAGCCTACGTAGTCACTGCACCAACCCTCTTCCTTCAACACTGACTTTGGTTAGATCTCTTCTACCTCTCTCTGACTGATGCTCCACCGGCTGAGAAAATATCTTCCTCTGCAGATTCTATCTCTGCCCCTCACTGCTCAGATCTCTAGCTGGAATTTCTCAACAAACCATGCCCGAGAAATTTCGATCTCAGATAACTTCAGTGTTTCAATGTGTTTTCCAAATTACCCTCAAGCCTTCCTTTATAGACTTCTCGTTTGTTGAAGTTTGCAACAAGAAACATTGAAGGAGGCATCCTGAAACATCATCATTGATCCTAGTTGGAAAATAATCACCTAAACTAGGTGGGGCCCACACAAGTGATTTTTGGCGCAAAGTATTTTTTTTAGATGATGTCTAGTTTTAGACATGTTGATCATATTCTATGAGTTGTAGGATGCTATTTGTGGATGGTTGGTCAAGTTGGAAAAATAGATGGACTTCTATTTTTAGACATATTGGGTGGAGTCTATTTTTAGATTGCCAGTCTAAAAATAGATATGTCAAATATTATTAGCTCTTAATAATATTTGGACTCTAAACATTATCTTATTCTCTTGGAGCACTTCAGCTAAGTGCACAGATGTGGCACAGGAGCTGACAGAAGGAATTACGCTATTCCTAAGGGTTTACCTGAGTCATCAATGATAGACTCTGTTAGAACTGTGGACAAAAGTCAGTGAGTTATTATTAACTCACAGACTATTATTACTGTATTCATTAATCATTGAGGATATAAATTAGTAGAAGTGGAGTGAATTAATTAGTTAATTAATTCACAAATAATAACTCATTAATCAACCGAACAATACAACAGTTAACTACAGTGCATTGCAGTTTCAGTGGAGACCAGTGGAGAGATAGGTGAAAGGGAAAGATAGACTATCTCTTGTGACTATAGTGATACATTGATTGCATCCAACACTCGCGGAGGCAGAGGCTGAGGATCTTGCTGCAAGACAGCCTGAGTTCATTCAGAGCCATTCTTCAGTAGGGATTGCGCAGTGGAGGCAAGCTAGCAGGTGGCAAAGATTGGTGCATGGATTTGCAATATCAGGCCTGATTAGTGTGTAGCGATTGTATTGTACTGAGAGCTTGATATGATCACCTTTGTATTAGGATTGTTACATGATCTCTATGACATATATTATATACAGATAGTTGGGGTTTTCAGCTTCAGGCTTTCCCGTAAAACAACTGTGTTAATGTTATGTGAATTTTTATTGTTTCATGTGTGCATTGCAATCTTGATTTTATTTCCGCAAATGATCAATGGTGGAATAGATTCTGTATTTTGCATGAAGTTAAAATAGTGTGAGATCAGGAAAATCTTGGACATATAACACATAAGTTATATAATTTCTACATTGTTGACATATCAACGACCCAGATTAGATGCCTAATCAACAACTAAGATTATAACATGTTTTGATCCATGTCCTCTAGAAGATTCACATTGTTTTATTTAATACCCTTTAATTATTTAATTTCCCTAAAACAGTTAAAATAATTAATTTTTCCACAAAATCTGAGTGGAATTTTCACAAACACTTTCTGGGTTCTTTGGAATACTATTGTCTAAGCCTCTACACCAAATTTGAGACTTAGAGCACTTTCTGATGCTACAAAAATCAACACTCCCTCTTAGTGAGGAAAGTGCTCTAGCAATAATGCCTGGTGGATACTGCTCTAGCCCTGAAACATCCTTTGCACTACTGATGCTGTCCACCAACACTGCGTTGTTGCTACCACTGTACTGCTATCCATGGTACTGCCACTATCACTGTTGCATCTGTACTACAACTCCCTCTCAAGTGCTGCATGTTGCATCTGCTATGCTGCTAACATTGCCACTGTTAACACTGCAACTCAGCTGTTGAGAGAAACAACTGAAACTCACCCAAAAATGTACAAGAATTCAGCGGATGCACCTCGATCCTGAAGAATCTGAATGTTGATAGCTATTGCACTATCCCTCTGATGCTTTGCGCTGCTGTTGCTCTACACTGCATAAGCACTGCTCTGCACTTCGTTGCACCACTGTGCACTGCGATGCTCCAGAAATGAACGTTGCTACCCATTGCACTGTCGTCTCCATCACTCCTGGGCTCCATATGAATACTCCTCCATCCCGCTACCGCTGATCATGGGCTCCCGTAGCAAGGTACGATCCATGAGGTGAGCTCCTCAAGGATCCTGCCCAATTGAAGTTCAAAGAACTACAACTCAATATCACCCACCTTCTCACTAGGAGAAGCGTGGGCACTCATGGCCATCTCATCCTCCTCGATTCTCGCGGTTGCAACCTTCAGTCATGCTTCTCATCTTTGACCTTCTTCTTCAGAGTACACTGAGAGGCATAGTGGCCCATCTCGCCACATCTAAAGCACTTGACCTTTGAAGCATCACAATTCGGTTTCTATTGTGTTTGTTGTCCCTTCGATGCAAGGGTTGTGTTCTCCTCTTCCTCCACGGATTTCGATACACTTCCACTACTTCCTTCAAGTTTTCACTTAACGAGGTCTCTCCTCAGCTCTTCCTCTTGAAAGCTGAACACACCTGCTCCCAACTAGGTAATGTCACATGACCCCGTATGCTCTGGACAAACACTTGCCACTCCTCTGTGATCTCCTGAAACCGCATGAGGTATGAAGCCACGCACTCCCCTTTCCGCATATAAATAAGATCCCTCAAATAGGTCATGAAAAGCTATCCACATCTCTCTGGTAGTAACCTTTCCAACCACATGTGAGACGATGTGATCCTTGACGCCATCAAGGAGCAACCTCTTCGCCTTGGCCATATTTGCCTTGTTCTTCTTGAGTGGATCCGCATCCGTAGGAACAGCGACCACGTTCTCCACGAACGCCTTCAGATCATGTTCATCTAGAAGGAACATAGCCTATTCCTTCCAGATCATATAGTTGGAGGAGCCCTCCAACCGATCCTGATCACGAAGTCCGTGAGATTCCATCTCAACTGAAAAAATGTCGAATCTGCTCCCTCTTTCTCCCTACTGCATAGCACCTGGCAGGCTTACGCACTCTTTGAAGGAGTTGTAAGTTCTGTTGCTCCTTTACTGCTCAGCAACTGAGAAATGTTGACTTCCTCGGCTAGGAAATCACTGAAGAAGAATTACCCAAATATGTGCTCTTGACTCCTGACGCTTTTTTTCCCAACAACAGCTTCAGAAAACTGCGTCCCTCTGTCTTCTACGTGGAGGCTCTGCACTGCTCCCTCTGCCACAGTAATATCTCAAATTTGGGAGCCCTTTCTCTCTGTCGACTCACTCAGAGAGAGACTACCATAAAAATCTGAACCCTCCTGGCCAGAACTGCGCAATCCTTAAATGAATTCGTTATGCTGCACTGTAACAAAAACGACCTTCCCTTGAAAATTCAAATCCATTCTTTTTGTTTCATATCAATGCTCTGATACCATGTGAAAATTCCTAGATCTAAACAGATCTAATGAATCCTACTGCAACCATCCGAATTACTTCATCTATTATGTAATTTACTTTATGTGAAAATTTATGAATACAAAATTATAGAAACCCTACTGCACTATCTTGATTTACTTCTCCTACTTGTGTTTTAATTATAGAAGTTATTTTCAGAAAATAGTGAAGTAAACACAACTTGCAGCCTACACATATACAGATCATTTACTGAAACATAGCGCACATATGACAAAGGACACATAATTTTTCGAACAAATGTCCCCGAAAAAGCCCATTGCGGAAAAATCGGTGTAGCAGCTCTTAAAGGGTTTTATTATTAAGCGGAATCTGAATACATCAAGGGCACGAGTAGTAGTTTGCTCGACAGAGAATTTCACGATAGTTGTACCTTATCACTCGGAGACAGAAAATATGGCTGATTCAAACCCTTCAGGAATTACGGAATACGAGCCCTTTCTGGCACACTAGAACCCCAACACAACTCTTCCAGCCTCTGCATCAGCCTCTCTTGCCCAGCGTAGCCTCTGCGCAACACAGGATGCCCCTGCGTTACCTTGAAGGCCTTTGCGTTGCCTCTGCATCACCCAGAAGGGTCTGCGTCCCTCTCTGCGATGTCTCTGCGTCAGCCTGGCTAGGTTGCGCCCCTCCTGCTGGCCTCGGCGCTGCCTGGTACAAATTTGCCTCTCTGATTTATGTATTCTCGGCCTCAGATCAGTGTAAACCCTTGTGGCTATGCCCCTCTCTAGCACTGCTAGCTCACTCGAGAATTCATAGCAAACCACGCCCCATAATTTCGACTTAGCTCAAGTGCTACTGCAATATGTGTGTGTACCTCCAACTGACCCCAAGCCTTCCATTAATACTTTTCTCGTTGACAAATCAATGACCGAGATCAAATCTCCAATCAACGACTAAGATTAGAAAAGGCTTGATCCACGTCACTTTGAACATTCTCACCACATGTGTAAATTAATTCACTTAAATTTTTCAATTTCCCTAAGTTAGACTTAGGATCCCCATTAAAAAATTAAATTATTTTAATAACTTTTATACCGGGTGGAATTTCTCCAAATGATTTATGGGTCTCGGAGATCTCATGTGTTCCAGCCCCTCCACAAAGTTTCGAAGCTAGAGCACATCTGATGCTACCCAAAATATCAACACTCCCTCTTAGTGAAGAATGTGCTCTAGTAATACTTCACCATTGAAGCATCACCCTGATCTCTGGCATCGGTCTCCGCGCTGCTGATGCTTGGCCTGCTGCCCTCCATCCACTGTGTTGCTGCTCTCTTTACTGTTGCCCATGTCACTGCCACATATGTACTGCAACTCCCTCTCAAATTGCTGCATCATGCTGCCTATAGAACTGCCACTGCGAACCGCTGCACTACAACTTAGTTGCTGAGAAGTAAGCAATTAAAGGAAAATCACCCAACAACTAACAGACAAGTCAGTGTGGCTACATCTCATCATTGAAGCACCCTCTACTGTTGCTCTGCGTTGTCCCTCTAGAGCCTCTTTGCTGCTGCTGCTTTGCACTACGTAAGCTCTACCCCTCTACGCTGCTGAAGTCCCATCAGCGTTTGCGCTGCTGCTTTCATGCTGCTGCTGCCACTGCAATGCACTCCAGTCATCCTGATACTGTCTTAAGGCTCTCGTAGCTCGTATGTGATTGAAGAGTTTGGGCACCTCAAGGATCCTCCCACCACCATCTGTAGCTCAACCTACATATCTATGTCGCCCCACCTCTTCTCTCGAGGTACATGAGCACTCATGGCCACATCCTCTTCGCTACCATCATCTCCTTTCGCTGTTGTTGCCTTGGAATCTGAATCTTCCTTGTCCATCCTCTTAGGACAAGCACCAGACCGTGGATAGGTCCTTCTTCTTCCCTTACTGCTGATGTTCCTTAGATGCTAGGGCTACATCTTTCTCCTGTAGAAATGATACAACATGCATGTATATCTTGGATTCACCCGATCTAAACATGTACTAAAGTTAAATACTGAATCGCTTCTACAAATCTTTTGTGGAATTAAAAACACAGTCGCTAATCAAATGAAGCAAAGAAGAATCAAATCAAATACAACACAGATAATTTCCTGAGGAAAGCTTGCTGCTCAAAACCCCACTATCTTCTATTATATATTCAACATGGATCATGAAACAATTACATACAAAACTCTTCTCACAAGAGCCCTCTAGTTCTCAATTAATTGTCTCACACTGTCATACAAAAACTGACCAATACTTAGCCAATTTACTGCCTCCAGACAGCCTGCCTTGCTTGCGCAATCCCTGATGAATGCAATCCCTAAAAGATAGGAATTATGGCCTTCCTTGACTGCGCAAGTATCATGGGCACTCCAATGGGTGTTTGGTTGCATGTGTGCAACCCAATAATCCTACGACTGATAGTCAACTTCCCTTTCACCTAGATCTCAACTGGGTCTCCACTAGATCTGACATGCAGCTAATTGTGAAAAATCCTAAATCTATATTCCTACTGCAACAAATCTGAATGACTTCTCCTATTATTTTTCATAATTATTTCATTACAGTGAAATATCGAAGTAATTATTGAAGCAGCCTACACAAATAATGCTGCGGAATAAATCTAAGTGTTGAAACAACCTGAACAAAATACAATGAAAAACATCCACATTTGACACAGTTATTTTTGGACTAAGTCCCTAGAAAAATCCAACTCGGGAAAACTGATGCAATAGATCTGAGGGTTTTGTATTATTAAGCAGCGGAATCTTGAGTACAACTAGGGTGCCAATATCTGGCTCACCCTTCAGAGAAAATCTCCACAACAGAAGAAATGTGAGATATACCTCACTTTGCAATTCCTTCGTTGATTCGGAACAACGCTGGTGAAGTCCCTCTCTGCCTCTGCGTGATGCTTATACTGCTACTGCGTAAGCCTGCATGGGAAAACTCTGGAACTGTGTCACCTCCTCCTCTGTAACGATCAAGCTGATCTGAAACTGAGTTTGGCCCTCTTGGCTTAGAAACCCCATCTTCCATCTATCTTCGGACTGAATCTAGAAGGCACTGCGTCACTTCTGCGTGATTCCCTTCAGGAACTGCGTCACCTCTCTAGATGACTGCGCTGCCTCTACTGCGTCACTGCTGCCTCTCTCTCTGAAATGTACTCCTGGTCCTCCTGACCAGTTACTACAACTGCCCCTCTCTGAAACTGATCACTTAATCGAAATCACTTAGCAAACCTTGCCCTAGTGATTCGATCTTGATAAAAAAAGGTGTGTGTCTCTCACAAGCTCGAAAATGCCAATTGCTCAATGTGTTTTTCATAGGCCCCTCACCCTACTTTTTATAATCTTTCGTTGACCCTTTAACGGCCAAGATTAAAACATAATCAAGGGCTAAGATTAACTGGGAGATGATCCATGACTTTATCTAGAAGATTCACCCTTAGTTTAATTAATACCCTTTAATTAATCAGTTTCCCCAAGTTTAGACTTAGGAAAACATTAAAAAACGATTAATTAATTTAATTAAACCATCTCTAAGTGGAATTTTCCAAAAAAAATTCTAGGTATTATGGAATACATGTGTCTTAGCCTATATACAAAATTACAAGGCTAGAGCACACCCGATGCTACCATAAATCAACATTAATAATAGTAAATCCTCAGTTGCATGTGAGATCACTGATTGTGAATTAATTAATATTTAATTCACTTGATCTCTCACTACTGTATCTTGAGTTACAACTAGCACAACTGAGTTAAACTGATTACAACTTGCATTAACTAATGCACCATTGCACTTCGAACTCTGTTACTACTAGAATTACTTTGCATGCCTCACCAACTACCTCTAACTAGAAATCCACTAGCTAACTGAGTTTATCACTCTCAATTAACTATTACAAGTTATCATTGAGAATAGATTACAGTTTATTTTTCATCTTAATTAAGGGATAACCAAAATAGACAGGCATCAAAAATAGCACTGTGGGCCCCACCCTAGTGTAGGTGCTTAATGCACTAGGTGTGGGTGCTGATTTTTTTTTTTGAATCTCAACATCTCCTCCTCTTTCTTTATTTTGAATCCTCCACTGTTGAATTCCCTCTTGGTTTTCCCTCCTAATCTCCTCCCGATGAAGGATTGCCCACATGTCCCCACAATTTGGGAGTTGTGCTCTACCCAAGATACTTTGGACAAAGGTCCCCCACTCATCAGTGACTGCATTCAGGGCAGTCCTCACCATGAGTCCATAATCCCTTTCCAGATAGCAAAGTTAGATACACCATCTAACCTATCCTGATCTCTCATTCCGTACGGGGCCATCTCTACTCAAACAGTTGAAGCAGGTGCTCTTCTCCCTTCTACTGCTGCTGTACTCAACAGAAGACTGGATCCGGGTTTCTTGGTGATGGAAACCCTTTAGAGAATTTGCTCCCTCTGACAAATGATTTCCCTCCCATAAATCCTACGCCAATTCTGTTGAATCAACCCTCTACGATCACCTTCCTGATCGAATCTCAGATTTCTTGGCAAGAAAATCTGTGGAGGGACTATTTCCCCTTACTTTGTCAACTTTGCTAGGCACTGTTCTGCATCGACAAAACCGATGCCCCACCAACAGCTTTGAAGATCAGACGTTATACGTCCAGCCTCGGCAACCGGCACAACGTCACTCCAACTTGGACAACATCACCCTCTAGGGAATGCGTTAGCCGCTTCGTCAGCCCAGCGTGAGCCTAACAGGCTCTGCATCACCCACTAGGGCCTGCGTCAACCTCTACGTCGGCTCCGCGTGAGAAAACTGGCTCTACGTCACCCTTCTATTGGGTTTGCGTCCCTCCTGGTGCTGCGATGCCTTCTTCCTGGATCCGTGAGCTTCAGTTGCCCTCCTGTAGCGAAAATTATTCAGTCTCTTGCTGATGGCTTCAGTTTGATTTGCAATGCTTTGATACCATATGAAAATTTTTGAATACAAAATTATAGAAACCCTACTACAGTGTCTTGATTTACTTCTCCTACTTGTGTTTTAATTATACAATTTATTTTCAGAAATATTCAGAAAATAGCGAAGTAAACACAACTTGCAGCCTACACATATATTGATCATTTACTGAAACATAGCTCACATATGACAAATGACACACAATTTTTCAGACAAATGTCCTCGGAAAAACCCAATGCGGGAAAACTAGTGCAGCAACTCTTAGAGGATTTTATTATTAAGCAGAATCTGAATACATCAAGGGCACAAATAGTGGTTTGCCCGACAGAGAATTCCATGGTAGTTGTACCTTATCACTTAGAGACAGAAAATATGGCTGATTCAAACCCTTAATGAATTACTGAATACGAGCTCTCTCTGGACCACTGGAACCCCAATGCAACTCTTCCAACCTCTGCGTCAGCCTCTCTTGCCCAGCACAGCCTCTGCGCAGCACAGTCTATCGCTGCGCCACCCTGAAGGCCTCTGTGCTTCCTCTACGTCACCTAGAAGGGTCTGTGTCCCTTTCTGCACTGTCTTTCTGTCAGCCTGGTTGGGCTGCGTCCCTCCTGCTGGCCTTTGTGCTGCCTGGTACGAATATGCCTCTTTGATTTATATATTCTCGGCCTCGGATCAGTGTAATCCCTTGCCGATCTGCCCCTCTCCAGCACTGCAAGCTCACTCGAGAATTCTCAGAAAACCACGCCCCAGAATTTCGAGTTAGCTCAGGTGCTACTGCAATGTGTGTGTGTACCTCCAACTAACCCCAGGCCTTCCTTTAATACTTTTATCGTTGAGAAATCAACGACCATGATCAAATCTCTAATCAACGACTAAGATTAGAAAAGGAATGATCCACGTCACTTGAAACATTCTCAGCACGTGTAAATTAATTCACTTTAATTTTTCAATTTTCCTAAGTTGACTGAGGGTCCCCATTAAAAAATTAAATTATTTGAATAACTTTTACACTGGGTGGAATTTCTTCAAACGATTTTTGGGTCTTGGAGATCTCATGTGTTCCAGCCCTTCCACAAAGTTTCGGAGCTAGAGCACATCCGATGCTACCCAACATCTCAACACTTTACACAATTATTTCTAAATACATTCATGAAATACTGAAGCAATCACTCAAGCAACCTACACTATAATTATTATGATTCTGAAACAAGAAAAGTGAACAAGTAAATCAGTCACACATATGACACCTTTATTTTGGACTAAGTCCTCGGAAAAACCCAATGCGGGAAAACCGGTGCAACATATTTGAGGGTTTTATTATTATGCAGTAGCAATGTTTGAATACATCTTTGAATACCCCTAGGGTAATTTAGTTACAAAGAGAAATACTGGCAGAAGAATTTGTGAGGATTTATCTCACTAAATCACTGTATTTCCGGCTGATCCGGATGAAGAAAACACTTCCCCAGAGAAGCTCTGCATAGGTCCAGCGTTGGAACTTCCAGCCATTGCATCACCCCTTTCCAGGCTCAACGTTAGCCCTCAACCAAGTTGTTATGTCAACTTTGTCCCTGAAGAATAGCATCCGAGTGTCACTTTCCGGATCCCGACGTCCGAAATTGATCCACCAGCAAAATTTCGAAAACCTTTCATCTACCTCTGCTCTGCTTCTGCGTGATCCTACATAGTCACTACATCAACCCTCTTCCTTCAGCGCTGGCTTTTTTTAGATCTCTTCTGCCTCTGTATGACTGATTCTCCACGGAATGAGAAAATATCTTCCTCTCTGGATGCTCTCTTTACCTCTCACTGCTATATTTATAGCTCGAATTTCTCAGCAAACCATGCCCCAAAAATTTTGATCTTAGATCAATTTAGTGTCTCGGAGTGTGTTCCAAATGATCACACTACTCAAATATACATGCAAGAAGTAATGACTAGAAACAATAATCATAGAGATCATATCCATAAGTGTAAACAAGAGTAAGGTTATAAGTCAAGGAATACATCTTCAAAGAGAGATGATCCTCTCCCTCTCGAACCATTCTTCAAGAGCCATCCATAGGCCATAAAACAATGTTGCCTTCAATCAACAACTTTATCAATAACCAGGTCATCTGTCAAATTGACCCCAAGTACTTGAGCATCTTCACAAAGGCTATGCAAGGGTTTCATACACCAAATATCAGGACTTTACCATAAACCAAGGTTTCTCTGAAACCCTTATCCATTAACTGCCTAGCGTTTTCTTCATACCCTAGAATTCTTTTAGGTCTCTACAATCCTTTGCTTGCTTCCATAAAAATGTCTCCTTCGGGTGATCTCCATGGATTTTCTTCAATCAGCTCTGATACCAAGTTAATTTTTCATAAAACAACATTGTTCTTTACTTTGATAGTTGCATTTCTTCAATAACATGTTAAGTTCACCCCAAATAATTATACCATTGTACAAATCTATGTTATTAACCATCAAAATATGAAACTATGCAGAAAGAAGAATACCACCACCATCATCATCTAAGCAGTGAAAAGTAAAAGATTAAAGGAAGAGAAGCATGGAGACAGAGACACCAAGATTGGTCTGAGACCAGGAAAAAACCCACTACGGGGAAAACCAACACAAATTATTCTTAGATCGTCATCAAATGATTCAAGAACAAGAGTACAATGATCCATAAATACATATCTTTACAATGCAGAAAACAACTAGCATACACGCAATAAAACCATAACCATACTTCTGCTTAGAGCCTGAATTTGAGAACTGAAATGCACTGACACTGGCTATAGAAAACTGATGAATACAACTGACACTAAATGAGGATTGTAGATACATCTTGCAGCGGAAACAAGCAGATCTGATCTACAGATCAACAAATCTATAATACCGAAACACGGATCTGATAGATCACCAAGTGATCTCAACTCTGATGTGCTAGATCTGAATCCAAGAAACTTTCAATGACTATTTTGACGCAACTGTGACTGCGTGACGGATGAGTGATGACACTGTGCAAGCAACTAACTGTGAACCAAATCAGACCTGCCCAATTGTTCTTTGAGCCGCAACCTTAACATGCTCAGCTCACGGCTTTAGGGCTCTGAGCCGCTACCTCAACGGTCTGTGCCCGCATCTGAGGGTCTGAACACCCTAGAACCCTAGCCGCGCCTTGAAGGCTTCTTGCCAGCGACTTTACCAGCTAAGTTGTGGCCTCAACAAGGCTATCCTGTGACTTTAGCTCATTAGAGCCACTACCTCAACCTTTCTTGCCCGCAACTTTGGCCCAAAAGACCCAGATCTGAAATGTGCCTCTATTTGTGATCCCAATCCATTGCACAAGGCTCTCGTGACGTACCTGTGCGAGCCACAAACAGAAAATACGAACCAAAACCAGAATAGAATGGAGGAGATCTCATGAGCAAATGTGTGCAAATGAACTTGGGGTCGCTTCTATTTGTAACCTTGTGAGGGACCGCTTGGGGCTTTGACCAAATCAACATGCGGTTAGGCCGACCCATAAAATAATAAAATAATTCATAACTTAACTTTTGCTTAACCGATTGGAACGATCTATAGGTCAATTTTGATCCTATCGAAAAGAGGAATCTAATTAAATTATTATCTTAATGATCTGAGCTATCCAATGTGGAATTTGACCCTAGTTGCAAAAATTAACAAGGATCCCATGCCAGTCGCGGCAAGAAACTGTCCTACTGACCATGCGACACCCTAGTCATCACTAATTGTATAGAATGCTCGTACTAGAGCCTCCTCTCACATAACTCTCGGCCACAATCTATGCAATGATCGAGAGGTTAAGCCTGGCAACCTGCCAAAGAGACTCAATAGTGTCATCACCTATCACTCCATGGCTAGCCCCAATGTTGAGCAACAATCTGCCTCGCCCTATGGTGAGGGCTTCGATGACTCCTCATGTGTCTGCCTGTGAATGAATCAATTTGCCTGTTATCCTAACCATGCTCACTAAGGAGTGGAGTGTCCCACTAATCCACTGGATCACTGGATCCCATAACCATACTAGAGGTCCACAACCCCCAATCCTCTCTGCTTGCCCCTGTGATACGCTGCTAGCTGTTGGGAACCCTCCATGCCCCATCTCTGACTCTTTTAGGTATCCAATAGGTAGGCACCGAGCATCAAGAGCCTGTGCAGCGAATAACCAAGAGCTCTGTGCTTATGAAATCACACAGCAAGATATACTATCCCAGCTTTGGATGATGTGCTCGGGTACTGCCGGAAGCCGGAATCTTGGATGCCTTACTGGCTATCCGATACAGAGGATATAATGGGCGAGAAAGTTAGTGAGATAACCTCATACTGGTACGGGAAGATCTGGTACCGACCAAACTGGAGACGAGCCCTCTGCGATGTCTCTACGCAGGTCTGCATCACACCTACGCAATTACTACGTCAATGTTGTTCGGACTGCAACACTCCTTCAAGCTGATCTTTTGTTGACTGGAAACTCGATCCTCTAACCTCCCGGTCTCACACCCTGGCTTCCGGTACTAGATCTCAACTACTCTGCAGCAAAACTTTGATCTCCCTCTAAATGACTGTGTTGCCTTTGCGTGGCTTTACGTTGCCTCTTTTGCACCTCTCTCTGCATCCTCTGCAATGTATTCACCAGATCATGAATACTTCCACTGGCAAACTATCTCTGCCCCTCACTACAAGAAATCACTTTGATCTTTCCTCCGGCAACTACTACACTGCTCTCTTGAGAAATCCATCTCTAGATTTCCAATTCGATCTGTCTTCCAAATGCCCAATTCGATCAATGACACCGATTAGATCCTAATTAATGAATTAGATCATCTTGACTCGATCTCTGTCTTTTTCTAGAAGATTCACACCCAATCTAATTAATATCCTTTAATTATTTTAATTTTCTAAGTTTAGACTTAGGCATCCATTAAAAATAATTAATTATTTTAATTAAAACTTCTCCGCGTGGAGTTTCCCAAAACGATTTATGGGTCATGGAGGATGCATGTGTCTTAGCCTCCTTGCAAATTTTGAGGCTTAGAGCACATCCATTGCTACCAGATATCAACACTCCGTCTTAGCGAGGAATGTGCTCTAGTAATGCAACCTGCTAAAGCATCACCTTGACTATGTATCATCTCTCTTTGGGCTGCTGATGTTTGACATCACTGCCCACCAACTATTGCGCAAATAATGCATCTGTGCTGCTGCTGCCAACTGCATCTACACTGCAACTTTGTTGTTGTTGCAACAGAAAAACATCCAAAATACTGAACTGTATTCAGCAAGATGCATCTATCACTGGAGTTTTGACTGCTGATAGCTCTGTGTTGACCCTCTGAAGCCTCTATGCTGCTGCTGACTCTACACCGTGCCCGCTGCACTGCTTCCAACACTGCTCTACGTTGCTGAGACTCTGGCGCTCCTAGCCACTGCAACTGTCCCTCTAGTACTCCTCTACACCAACTGACACTGGTCCATCCTGCTACTTCTATTATGGGTTCCCGTAGCAAGGTATTGATCCAAGAGGTGGACTCCTCAAGGATCTTGCCTATCTGCAGCTCTTTGTAACTACAATACTAGATCACCCCACCTCTCCCCTAGAGGTATGTGGGAAATTATGGCAAACTCTTCCTCCTCGATATTTGGGGTTGCAACCTGCTGATCATGTTTCTCCTCCTTGTCCTTCTTTCAGAGAGGACACTGCGTAGCGTAGTGACCAAGCTCACCACACCTGAAACATTTGATCTTCGAGACGTCCTTCTTCTGCCTCCGTTGCTCCCGTTGCCCCTTTGATGCAAGGGTTGTATTCTCCTATTCCTCCTTGGGCTTCATCCCACTGTTGCTGTTGCCATCTAGTTTGCACTTTACTAAGTCACGCCTCATATCTTCTTTTTGAAGAGCAACCCACATCCCTCCCCAGTCCGACAATCTTTCTCTGCCAAAGTTACTCTGGACGAAGACTTGCCATTCTTCTGAGATGGAATTCAGGGCCAATTTCACCATCTTTGTAGCCTAAGGCGCTAATCCTACAGCTGCCAGTTGATCCCGAACTTCCTAAAGCTTTGAAAGGAAAGGATCTATGCACTCCTCTTTTTGCATCCTTGTGGATCTCATCTTCCCCTCCAAGTACATCTTCTTCTACTCAAAAGATCCCTGATACAACATAGCCAAAGCATCCCACATCTCTTTGGTTATCCGTTTTCCAGATATGTGAGAAATAATGTGACCTTGAACTCCATCGAGGATCAGCCTCTTGGCCTTTGCCATATTCTTCCTGTAGGCTTTCAACGGATCCGAATTTGCAGGGACGACTACCACATTATCGATGAAGGCCTTGAGATCGTGCTCATCTAGAAGGAAGGAGATCCTTGCCTTCCAGATCACATAGTTGGAGGCCCCCTCCAGTTGATCCTGATCTCTCAGCCCGGTCGCTGCCATCACGCCCAACAAATGTCAAAGTCTGCCTCTAACCCTCTGCACAACTACTAACTAGATCTATGCACTCCCTGTTGGAGTGAGCAAAACTTCTCTTGGCGTTTGTTGCTTCTGCATGGGAAATTAGAATTTATGGGCAAGAAATTATATGAGGTCAGAATTCCCTCAGTGTGCTCTTCTTCCCTTTTGATGCTTTTCTGTCCCATCAACTGTTGCGGAAAATTTGCGTCCCAGTTGAAGACTGCTCTGCGCTAAAGCTACTTCGCTACTCCCTTTGCTACTGACATATCTAGATCTGGAAAATTTTCCTCTCTGTCGACTCCCTCAAGGAGATATTTTTCCACGAAAATCATGCCCTTCTGGCAATCGATTGCACTGCCCTTCTAGGAAATCGATCTGTTGTCTACGCAACTTTTCGAGCTCCCTCTTTAGCTCTGCTTTTGAGCTTATTTTCTGCTTCAAATGCGCTTTGATACCGTGTGAAAATTCCACGATTGGAATCTTCTACAACTACTGGTTAAGTTTCTTCTATTTTGTTATATATCTGAAAAAAATTATTTACTGTTTGCTACGGTAAATAACAAAACTAACACACTACAACCTTCACAAATATAAAATGTTATGGAAACAAAATTCAATGCGAGAAAAAAATAACACACGCAATAGACACCCTTATTTTTGGACTAATGTCTTTGAAAAAATCCAATGTGGGAAGACTGATGCAACAACTGAGGGTTTGTATTATTATGCATTAGTTTCTGAATACAATCTTGGATGCCTTAGTAGCTATCCAATATAGATAATATAACTCGTGATAAATTTAGTGAGATAACCTTGCACTGGTACGGGAAGATCCGGTATTAAAAAACTAGAGATGGGTCCTCTGAGTTGTCTTTGCGTAGGTCTGCGTCACACCTACGCAGTTACTGTGTCATTGCTGCTAGGACCGCGTCACTCCAAGCTGATCTTTTGTTGGCTGGAAACTCGATCCTCTGACCTCTTGGTCTCAGACCCCAACTTCCGGTACTGGATCTCAACTGCTGCTCTGCGTTGCCTCTTCTGCATCTCTCTATGCCTCCTTTGTAATGTATTCACCGGATCAGGAATGCTTCCACTGACAAACTATGTCTGCCCCTCACTGCAAGAAATCACTTTGATCTTTCCTCCGGCAATTGCTGCGCTGCTCTTTTGAGAAATCGATCTCTAAATCTCCAATTCGATGTGTCTTCCAGATGCCGTCGAAGTCCTTGTAATATTCTCGTTTAACAATCAACGACCTAGATTAGATCCTAATCAATGGCTCAGATCATCTTGATTCGATTTCTGTCTTTTTCTAGAAGATTCACACCCAGTTTAATTTATACCCTTTAATTATTTTAATTTCCCAAGTTTACACTTAGGCATCCATTAAAAATATTAATTGTTTTAATCTAAGTTGTAGGAAACATTGGGCAGAGGGTCGTTTCCCCTGGAAATGAAATGGAAACGCGTTTCCTCGTACCGTACGACCTTGAAACGAGTTTTTGTCCATACGAGGTCGTTTCGCGTTGTGAAAATGTGCCTAGTACGAACGGAAACACATTTCCAAGCTGTACAGGCTCGTTTTCGATGTTTAATATTCTTTTATTGCCTTTTTTTTGTTTTTTTTGTTTTGTTTTAGGGTAGCCTAATGTTCAAGCCTATGGCCCTAGTGTTGATATGCAGTTCATGGTAATGTTAAATTCTTAAAGTAAAAGTGACATTCTCCTTTATCTTTCATTTTCATCCTTTTGCTTAAATTTTTAACATTACCATGAAATGACTCAGGATGTTTGAGAGTGGTTTCGCCCTCATTGGATTTCATGTGGAGAAAGTAGAATTTTAGATCTCACTCAAAATCCAGTAGACTTATCATTTTTTCAGGATTTCAGGATTGGGGGGATTGGAATGTTTCCATTGGATTTTTCATGTACTAGGGTATGGAACTTGTATTTAATCAAGAGAACCAAGCCTTCTAAGCAGGGGAGCCTCCCAAAAATCAAGAGCACCTAGGGTACTAGGTTATGGAACTTGTATTTAATAAAGAGCACTAAGCTCGTTTGACTATGCAAGAGGAGACTCCCAATCAAGCAGGAGACAAGAAATTATAAATTTCTCGTGGCTGATTTTGGATGTTGCTATTTTCATTATGTGATCATTCATGAGTAAATGTGATATAAATTTAGAGACTTATACTTATGCATTGAATTTGACATTGGACAATTTAATCATAATGTTATAAATTATAATGTATCATGTATACTTTATGATTACAATATATATATATATATATATATATTGCATTTCCCTGTTTCCAAAATTTGGGGGGGTCACGTTTCGTACTTGTACCCGTTTCCCCGTTTCGTGTAACTTATATTTTAATTAAACCTTCTCCAGGTGGAATTTCCCAAAACGATTTCTGGGTCTTGGAGGATGCATGTGTCCCAGCTTCCCTGCAAATTTTGAGGCTTAGAGCACATCCAATGGTATCACAAATCAACACTCCCTATTAGCGAGGAATGTGCTCTAGTAATGCAACCTGCTGAAGCATCACTGTGACTCTATATCATCTCTCTTTGTGTTGCTGATGTCTAACATCACTGCCCACCAACTACTGCGCAAATGTTGCATTTGTGCTGCTGCTGACCCTACATGCTGCTGCCAACTGCATTTGCACTGCAACTTTGCTGTTGTTGCAACAAAAAAACATCCAAAATACTAAACTGTGTTCAGCATGATGCATCTGCCACTGGAGTTCTGACTGCTGCTAGTCTCTGCGTTGACCCTCTTGAAGCCTCTGCACTGCTGCTGACTCTGCATTCTGCCAACTCTGCTCTACGCATCTCAAAGTTTGGTGCTCCTAGTCACTGTAACTGTCACTCCGACGCTACTCTGCACCAACTGACCCTGGTCCATCCTGCTACTTCTGTTATGGGATCCTGTAGCAAGGTATTGATTCAAGAGGTGGACTCCTCAAGGATTATGTCCATCTGCAGCTCTTTGGAACTACAGTACTAGATCACCCTACCTCTCCCCTGGAGGTATGTGGGCAATCATGGTAAACTCCTCCTCCTCGATATTTGTCGTTGCAACCTGTTGATCATGTTTCTCCTCCTTGTCCTTCTTTCTGAGAGGACACTACATAGCGTAGTGACCAAGCTCACCACACCTGAAACATTTGATCTTTGAGACATCCTTCTTCCACCTCCACTACTCCTGTTGACCCTTTGATGCAAGGGCTACATTCTCCTCTTCCTCCTTGGGCTTCATCCCACTATTTCTACTGCCATCTAGTTTTCACTTTACTAAGTGACGCCTCATCTCTTCTTATTGAAGAACAACCCACACCCCTTCCCAAGTCGACAATCTTTCTCTGCCCCAAGATACTCTGGACAAAAACTTTCCATTCTTCTGAGACAGAATTCAGGGCCAATCTCACCATCTTCGTAGCTTGAGGCATTGACCCTACAACTTCCAGTTGATCCTGGACTTCCTGAAGCTTCGCAAGGAAAGGATCTATGCACTCCCCTTTCTGCATCCTTGTGGATCTCATCTTCTCCTCCAAGTACATCTTTTGCTGCTTAGAAGATACCTAATACAACGTAGCCAAAACAACCCACATCTCTTTGGTTTTCTGTTTTCCAGATATGTGAGAAACAATGTGATCTTGAACTCCATCGAGGATCAACCTCTTGGCCTTTACCATATCCTTCTTGTAGACTTTCAACTTATCTAGATCTACAAGGAAAACTACCACATTATCAATGAAGGCCTTGAGATCATGCTCATCCAGAAGGAAGGAGTTCCTTGCCTTCCAGATCACATAGTTGGAGGCCCCTTCCAATTGATCCTGATCTCTCAACCCGGTTGTTGCCATCATGCCCAAAAAATGTTGAAGTCTGCCTCTAACACTCTACGCAACTGCTGACTGGCTCTATGCACTCCCTGCTAGAGTGAGCAAAATTTCTCTCAACTATTGTTGCTTTTGCGTTGGAAATTAGAATTTATGGGTAAGAAATTCTCTGAGGTCAGAATTCCCTCAGTGTGCTCTTCTTCCCTTTTGACGCTTTTCTGTTCCAATAGTTGGTGCAAAAAATCCGCGTCCCAGCTGAAGACTGCTCCATGTTGAATCTGCTGCGATACTCTCTCTGTCGTAGACAAATCTCGATCTAGAAAATCTTCCTCTTTATTGACTCACTCAGAGAGAGATTTTTCCACGAAAATCTTGATCTCCTGGCACTAGAATGCGTGTGCCAAACGATTTCACATCAAGATGAGAGGTAAACGACACTCCAAACTAGATCAATGAGATGAGATTATTGACGTTAGTTGATGGAGGGATTCATGTTAAAAAATTCTCATTAGTTCACATTAAATCCCACTTTTTTTCCCACCAGCGAAACATCGACAAATTATATCGATGGTCCACATAAATTTTGGCCCCCCTTGCCTTCCAACAGTTAACAGGGGGGGACCATAATTTGTCATTTATGCAAGTAAATAGTGCACGTCTCCCACTCACCTTATCTTCTCACCAGTCGACATGGACATAATATATCAATTTTGGGCCCCCCATGCCTCCTCGAAGGTTAACAAAGGGGGGTTTTGCAATTTTTAATTGTCACCACGTTAATTAGTGAAAAAATTTCCCATTGCGCTCTTTGTCAGTGATGCCCAAACCTGAGAAGGGTGTAATCGAGTCTGGCAATTGGATGGAAGGCGCAAACAAAATAATATCTAAAAATAATTGATCAAATGGGAGTAGGTAGATGTTCTAATGTTATCTTCAAGGAAGGCATGAGTGAAAGAAAGAAAACATGGATGAGACAAAATTACACATGGATGCAAAAATTGAATATCTACCTCAATACTTGTCCCACAAATATCAAGGAGCTAAAGAATTTGTTATGGAGAAGTTTCGTAAACAGGTATGGGGAAAAGAGTTAGGTAGAAAGAAGAAGTACTACATTGAATAATTCAACCTTCCGTATGATCTCCAACAAAAGGAGTACATTGGAGCTAACATTCCGTGGAGGGAAAAGGTTCTTATTGCACAATTAAGAACCAACTCGCATCAACTTCGGTGTGAAACAGGACGGTGGAAAATTCTCAAAGAAGTTTGGAAAGACATTTTGCACGTCTGGGATAGTGGAACCAGAAAAACATTTCATTTGGAATGTGATGCGTTCAAAGACATAAGAGAAAGATATGGGAATATGTTAACATCGGTTTCTTGGCATTGTCTTTTCAACGATGAGATTGTTGGAAGGTTGGGCCAACTCATCATCAATTTGAATAAGAAAAGGACTGAAATGCAAAAGGCGAAAAATAGGGAACTCATAGTCCCATAAACTATTTTTAGTCTCGTGGACATTAAAATTTCATTTAATTTCATTTCAATTAACAAAAAAATCTCCATTACGCCTTTTGTCAACTACACCCAAATACACTATTCAAATCTCACTAACATCATAGTGATCTCACCCTACCATGTGGCATTTGTTGAAGTTACCACATGTCATCTACCACTGGTCCCCTTGGCCATCCGAAGAGGCCAGTATTTCCTCCCATGTGTCATGCTGACAACATGGCATGTTAGTGGTCTATCCACGTCATATGCCCTTGTGTCATCCACACAACCACTTTTCCTATGTGGCACCCGCCACATTAGCTAGTGCCAGCGGGTCCCATTGAGCTAGGACTTTCGTTTAAATTTTCTCTTCGATGTTATACAAATTTTTAGGGGGTCGACATCTAACTCCCCCATTGTGCTTCCACGTAAGTCCACCATAGTGCCACAACAAGGTAGGCGTTATACCAAACCAACCACTATGTGATGTAAATTTTTATGCCAATAAATGGAAAAATATGTACCTTGCTTTCTATCAACCCGTGCCAATCCAAGGAAATACCAGAGGCGCAACACGAGATTAAACTTTAATCCTCAGATTAACAATAAACCCACTTTTAGTTTGTGCTAGCCAAGTTATTATGTGGCATGATTAATTAGGGATTAGGAATAATCCTTGAGGCTTAATAAAGCCCTTACCCCTTTGAAATTTCCCAAATTCCTTTACAATTTAACAAGGCTATATTGGCCCATGTGTCTTCTAGGGACTTACCTAACTCATCCTGAAGAACAATGTGCTTAACTCATTCTAAGATATTTATAAATTATAAAGCATATACAAATTAAAATTTACATTACATTTTGTGATATGTAAATCTTCTCAATAAAAGTGACTTTAAATTAATATGTTGTTTTTCACAACTTAATTAGAGTGAGTAAAATTACTATATTTTTTTACAATTTTATTGTGGTACGAACATAACAGGGTTAAGAGACTAAGTTTCACATGTTTTGATTACATAAATCTCACTACCTATACATTCAAAATCTTAGTATAATAACTCTATATTATACACTTTATAATAATTTTCATAAAAATTATTCTACTATCAATTACTTTACTTTTATATAAAATACACATATGCTTTTCATAAAATTATAAAATTATTAATATTTAGAAAAACACTTTTCACCCCTTTATAAAAATTAAAATCCAATATTACCAATAAAAAATACACATGCTTTTCATAAAATTACTAATATTTAGAAAAACACTTTTCACCCCTTTATAAAATTGAAAATCCAATATTACCAATAAAAAATACACATGCTTTTCATAAAATTATAAACAGGGTTAAGAGACTAAGTTTCACATGTTTTGATTACATAAATCTCACTACCTATACATTCAAAATCTTAGTATAATAACTCTATATTATACACTTTATAATAATTTTCATAAAAATTATTCTACTATCAATTACTTTACTTTTATATAAAATACACATATGCTTTTCATAAAATTATAAAATTACTAATATTTAGAAAAACACTTTTCACCCCTTTATAAAATTGAAAATCCAATATTACCAATAAAAAATACACATGCTTTTCATAAAATTATAAAATTACTAATATTTAGAAAAACACTTTTCGCCCTTTTATAAAATTGAAAATCCAATATAACTAATAAAAAAATCCAATATTACTAATAATACACATGCTTTTCATAAAATTATAAAATTACTAATATTTAAAAAAACACTTTTCACCCCTTTATAAAATTGAAAATCCAATATAACTAATAAAATCCAATATAACTAATAAAATTGAAACTTCAGAAAAACACTTTTCACCCCTTTATAAAATTGAAAATCCATTATTGCTAGTAAAATTGAAACTCCAATATTGCTCGCAATACAAATAGCACATTTGCAAATCGTTAGTATATTTTTTGAAAGTAGTATAATAAAATTGAAAATCCAATATAACTAATAAAATTGAAACTTCATATTTAGAAAAACACTTCCATTATTGCTAGTAAAATTGAAACTCCAATATTGCTCGCAATACAAATAGCACATTTGCAAGTCGTTAGTATATTTTTTGAAAGTAGTATTTTAATGAGGTAAATTGTTTCCTTTTCTCTTTCCAAATTAAGACAATCTCCATGACTAAAACTTAATTATTTATATAATCACCATGATGGTTTGTATTGTGGTTTTCAGCGGATAGGCTCTTGATGAACAAGAGAGAAATTTTTGGGGGTGGATATTCCCTTTTTCACATTGCTTATTTCTGTTATAAAATTATTATTAATATTATTTATATAATCACCATGATGGTTTGTATTGTGGTTTTCAGCGGATAGGCTCTGGATGAACAAGAGAGAAATTTTTGGGGGTGGATATTCCCTTTTTCACATTGCTTATTTCTGTTATAAAATTATTATTAATATTTTTAAGTTTTTTTAATAATAATATTAAAAGTAATTTATTTAATGTTTAATAAATTATATAAAAAATAGATACTTATATGTAAAAGTATAAAATATATAAAAATAAATAAAATATAATATTTTTATTACAGACATGTTATTGCATTTATATATATATAAAAGGGTTAGAAAATTTATTAGTTGTTAAACTAGTAGTGAGGACTATTATTTCTGCCTATTTTCAGTCAATGAATGCAGATTAATTAATCATTGTTATTCAGGGAAAACTATCCCACCTGAAATAACTTGTTGGTGGTTTGTAAGGAGGTAGACTTTCACTCCTGCCAAATGCCTCTAAATTACCTCAGAGAAAGATGAGCTCTTAGCCAAACAAAATTAATTTTAAGACATACTCCAATCCTATATTATTAAATATTGTTATATAAATAAAAATAAAAATTTAAAAATATATATATTATTTTTTTAAAAATAACATTTACACATTTTCAAACTTTTCACATTCACAAAAATAGTTTCAAGGTGTATAATTGTGATCTATAACTGATGTCGAGTGCGTTAACCCAAACAAATTAAACTAATGTTGAATGGACTAACCCAAAAGCCAAATCAATTATTTCTGATCAAATTGTATAGTCATTTATGTTAACCGAAAATCCAAATTAAACTAATGTTGAATGTGCTAACCCGAAATCGAAATCAATTATTTCTGATCAGATTGTATAGTCATTGCAGAAAAATGATACTCGTTCTTGGGGAAATCCCAACTGATTTTCGTTGCAGGGAGAGGAATAAACCTTCGGAAATCCCAACTGATTTTCGTTGCAGGAGGAAGAATAAACCTTCGCGACATTGGTTGACAACCCCATTAACTATATGTCTTAATATTTATAACCGCCTTTGATGTGTGTGAATTGTAACATTAAGCCCCAACAACTATTGCTTTTAAAATACTAATCATCAAATAATAATAATATATAGCTTTTACTAATTATCAGTGCCCTTGCATTTGTTGAAATTGAATATGTTGAGTAATGGGTTTGAGACAATAAAGCCTAACACCGGTTTAGTTTAAACTTTAAAGCATTCAGTGTTTATTTAAAAGTAGATTGAGCCAAACTTTTTCATAAAGATATATTTTATTATTTAAGTGATTATTCAAATTAAATATAACAGTTGAGAAATTTTTCATAAAGATACATCTTATTATTTAAATGATTATTCAAATTAAACATGACAGCTGAGAAATTCATGTTAATAGCGAATTCATTTTTTTAAATTTTTGGAGGACATGCTCTTTATTTTTCTTATATGTTTTGAAGCAATATTCAATAAACAAAGCTGGAAAAATGTGATCAACATTAAGTGACTTGCTTTCATTAAGATTTATGCAAACCCTTTTATCACTCCTTGTATTGCTCTGTGTAGACTACTTTAATAAATTGTAAGCAATTTACTAGCATTCAGATCTATGCAAGCCTGTTTGATAAACCATACATGACATGCTATCATTTAGCTTTTCATGAGGAGGCTCTTTATTACATATGTAATTTCATTTGTGTTGAACCACATTCTTTTAATAGGTTTTCTTTAATTTTGCTCAATTTACAATTGAATTTCAATATTTCTAGTTAGAATTTTTAATGCAATGGAAAAAAATATGAAGAATGATAGTTTGCAGGATCAATCTTGATAAGAAAAAATCTTAGGGTCATGTTTTCTATTTCAGAGAACATAATTATAAATGATATTGAACAAAAAAAAAAAAAGATCACTGAAAATCTCTACATTGACAACACAATTATAAATGATATTGAACAACAAATAAAAAATTTATCATGGAAAATCTCTACATTGTTATTCTTCGAAAGTACCATATTGAAGCCATTAAAACACAGTTTATTAATACCTCTTGTCACTGCGTTTATCTCAACATATCAAACTTGCTTTCAAAAAGAGGAATAGGGAAAACTCCAGAAAACTCCAGGTCTCATTTATTATGCTGCATACAAAAATTATTCCAGAATTGACACAAACAGTATTTCCATTACTCAGCACGTGAAAATCTCTACATTGTTATTCTTCAAAAGTACCATATTGAAGCCATTAAAACACAATTTATTAATACCTCTTGTCACTGCGTTTATCTCAACATATTAGACTTGCTTTCAAAAAGAGGAATAGAGAAAACTCCAGAAAACTCCAGGTCTCATTTATTATGCTGCATACAAAAATTACTCCAGAATTGACACGGACAATAGTTCCGTTACTTAGCCCGTGCTATGATCCTCCACACATCGAGTACTCAAATACTGATACATTTTAGTAGTCATTACATACTGTTTTTGAAATTGTTAGACATAAGTAAGAGCTTTTCTCAAAGTTTTTGTTAATTTTTTTAAGGATTACTATACATCTATATTTTGATATAGAATCACTAGTATGTATTTCTCTCAGAAATGTAGTACAGATCTTAATTCTGAACAGAAAAATATGTATGTAACCTTTACTCTCTTTTATGTATATAAAAGTTAAGCTTTTTTTCTCCCACAATTTACGTCATAATTGTGATATTAGATCATTTATTTGCAACCAACACAAGATAACCACTGATATTTATGTATGTCAGATCCACTGTTGTATGTCAGATCCAATCACATATCATATCACCACTCAACAACTAAAAAAAACTCTTCCTATACAAAATCGAATAACAACTCTTCCTATACAAAATCGAATAACATAAAAGGTTTATGATATTCAAAATACTAATAAATAGTTGTTACAATTATTGTAACATTTCGTTCTGAATTTCCAACCTATAATATTATTATATAATGACATAGTCTAAATGACCCAAATAATAAAAATTGGTTTTTTATTTTGAAATATCCTAATATAAACAATTATTAACATAAGTCAATCATTTTATTTTAAAGTTTTCTATGATCATAGAAATAAAAAAAAAAACCTTGCACCATGAGTTAGTCTTAATAGATGGTAATAATGTAGCATTAAGCTCGCTTGGCCCAAATAATAGATAATAGTTTCTATTAAATACATATCTTAATATATGTAATTATTCACATAAGTAATCTTTCTATTCTAAAGTTTTTCATAATCATGGAAATAAGACTAGGTTACACATTTATTTAATGTCAAAATTATACCATTTTTTACACCAGGAAAATAACCTTACACATTATGCTACATATTATATTATGCTATGCCATTGTTATTCTTCTCATAAATTGGGTTGCAATCAGTGAGGGAGTTGAGAAGTGCTATATAAAATGACTTCCTTTTTTTTACTTATCTTAGCCATCTTCTAATAGATTATGTCTTGTCTTCCTACAACTACAACTATCTTTTAATATTTTTTTGTATTGATTTACTACTTGTTTCTAGTGGTTATTATTCCCAACTCATTTGCTTGTGCTTATGTAAAGAAGTGTGTGCTTAGATGTAAAATGAAGTGTGTTCAAATGAGGTTTCACCTTCACAAATCCTTTATAGTTTTTCCTTGACTTGCTTGTGATATATCACAAGAATTTTTTTTTCAAATATTATTAGACAATCTATTTTGTTTTGTTTAAGAAAATAGCAATAGAAAGTTGTGATCTAAAGTATCTCAACTTCTTTTTAGTAGTTAGAAAATCATAAAATAAACCTCACCTATCTCTCTTTGATCCATCCATTTTCTTCTCTATTTTAGGTGAATTGTGATGAAATTTACCCAAAGTCATCAAGAAAATAAAACACAAAGGCTTATGAAAAAATTCAGACATCGTGTTCAACTAATTGTGAACCTTGTTCAATACGTTCACTAGTACATATGAATAAATTTTTGACATCATTTTGGTGACAATTCAATGAGTAAATGTCTATGTTTCAAAGAATATGATTAATAGTGTTCATCGAAAGTGTTTTGTCTCGCCACCAAATATTGTATCCCATTTTCATATGTTCAATGGACAAAATTGACACATGGTAGCTATGGAGTGATTTAATCACATTGAACTTTTGATGGGAATAGTCGTCCAACCTTTGGTGAAAACATTTAGTTTGCATGCATTTATAAAATAAAACCTACCATGCAGCATTTTAGGGTAGGCTTGTTCCACCACCTATCTGTTATCATAACAACATCTAGTGTGGCAAACACTCCAACAATCCTAGCAAAATGTCTTGTGACTAACACAAAAAATTAACTTGTCCATTGAAATGGAGATGATATGGTGCATACTTGTTATCAGAATAGAGACCAAGGAGCGAGAATTTGCAATGAAAACATGGTGGGAATTTTCCATCAAATATTCGTCGGTGACATCAGCGACATGACAATAGAAAAAACAAATCAAAAAAATTAATTTATGTTGTAAATTGTAATCAATGTTTTTGATAAATTGGACATAGGGGCCCTAACTGGTTTTTAGGATCATGCATATGTGGTAGATGTTCTATTTTATTTTATTTTAAGGGATTAATTCCACCGTTAAATATTGTCCTTCGTGGCATATGGAGCTACCCTCAGTCGAGCAATTCATTAATCTCATCCAAGATTGATAAAATTTTATATATCCAAATGCAAATGTTTGCATTGATGAAGATTCAACGTCTAAACCTTCAGCTAAAAAATTAATCAAAAAATATTTAGTAGTGCTTAAGTGGAAGTCAATGTTTTTCCTTCGATATTCATGGATTGCTCTAGAAGAGTTTGAGAAGGTTTTCAAGGTATACCCATGCCTCATAATAAGAATAAACAAGTTTCATCACCAAATGGATTCTATGAATATTTCAAAAGAGGACTAGGTTCCAATTCAATTGTAGTGGAAAACCATGGCTAGAATCTTCACTTGTAGGATGTCAACATTAAACTTATCAAAAGTTATTTTTTTGAAACATCACAGGTAGTTTGTTCATTTCCTGAGGCAATGAATATGTTTTGTAAGGTAGGGCATGCATTTATTGATCCAAAACAAACCAATAAAAGTTTTAATCATCCAGATGGAGAGGTATACTACAAGCCAAACATTTACAACAAATTTAGTGTGCATAAAAATTGGAAATCACAGAATAAGTGGTAAAAATTACTATTGGATCAATTAAGTGAAAAATGTAGCCAAAGAAAACCTTAAATCAGAGGTCACAAATACCACACATGATATTTTTCCATATGCAATGTTAGATTTGTAGGACCAAAATTTGCTTCCTCGATTTATTAATACCCACTCCGTTGAATCATGTTCAACATAATGTCATCTATTAGACATCGGTCGCATCAGACCACATAAATATCCCTCCACAACGTATTTTGGGTATTTAATATCATAAAATATTTTAACATTCATAAATCTACATGAGATGTAAAATCACAAGCAAAAACAAAACTCACAGTATTAATGTTTCAATTGACAAGCAGGGTAAATTTTAGATTCCATGCCTAGGATAATCTACTTGAAGTTTCCATTGGGTGAGGTCATGATGGTGCTTATTATTGATAACCCCCAAACCTCCTCGTGATGGTATACTTTCTCGTCTATCAATGTACACACACTTATCTTGACATTCATCGAGCCTAAGCAGTGTAGGCCCCAGTCTTTCATGCTTTTTATGATCCCTTTTGTAATTTTGGTCCATAGAGTTTTATCAAACTTTTTTCCTCTTAATTTCTTTGTTGTCTTACTGCTTTTGAGGGTGAATTCCACATCCTTCATAGCCTAAATTATCATTCCCTCCCATGGTTGATCCACCGTGACCCTATTCTGTGGACCCCCCTACTCCCCCCAACGTTAACTCTATTGATTGCATATTAATCAATCTTTACTGCATGAGAATGTGGCATATATTTTCACCTCCATCCAATTTTGAAAACCATGTTGCGAGTACATTTCAATTAAATTTTGAATCCAATGCTTAAGTGAGGGGTTGAGTTGTTGACGTCCTTTCAATCTTTCCAAACTCAAGCTTGTGACCACCAAAAAACAATCATTTAAAATAATGTCAGCATATGAATCATAGATTTTTTTTCATTAGAAAAAGAAAACAAAAGGTTGGCTAACGAAATAGCTCAATTGATCTCTCAACCTCAATGAAGGCATTTTCAAGGTTCTAATGTAAGGATGGAAGAGACCTACGTCAATCAAAAGCTAATGGGGCAAGTAAAAAATAAGGATACTCCATAGCAACTCACAAAGATAACCAATAGGTGAATTTAGATCTAAAATTGTAATCAATGACAATTTTTAGGTGTTTTGTAAATTAATTAAGTATCCTCAAGAATAGTTATGTTGGAATTTTGTAATGGAAAATGATTTTTAGGAACTTAAATTCCCTCAAGCTCCTCTTTTGCATACAAAGGGCTATAAAACACAAGACCAATTTTGTAATGGGAAATGATGCAACATCCCATTTCTGAGTATCTGTTTTGCATGTAGACATGCTAGCATTATGGTCGAGGGTTGGAAATATTTTGTTTGCTTGATTCAATATTATTGCATCACACTCAAGTCAAAACAACATGCATGCATGGTTGATATTGGTCATTCTAGGAATTTGAATGATCTGTAAAATGAATATCATAAAGAGGGGTGTTCATGTCCTGAAGCAGGGCATGCATTTCTTAAGATAGACCATGCATTTCCCTAAGCAAGTCATGAATTTCCTAAGGGAGGGTGTGCACTTCCTAAGCTAGAACAAATTGAAATATGGTGTGTTCAAACCACATTACATGTGTATCTTGTATACATGTAGACATGTTGATCAATTTTACTCGATTAATGCCTGAATGATTATAGTCTCTCACCTGTCCTTTTTTATTTCTTTTGGTGATCCATTCTTGAGTTATTTTTTCACAATTTTGGACTCCTTAAAACTAGCATTTACCTCCAAAGTTCACTTTTTTGAAGTTTTGTAGATCTCACTTTACTTTTGAACTCTCATAGCACTCATTTTTCACCACTTTGACACAATTATATTTCATATGTGATAAATATACCTCGGTCATGTCATCTCATAGGTCTAAAGTTTTGATGTTCAGCTGGTCCACAATACATACAAGATCAACAGAGAATTTCAACTAGCCATTTTTATGACTTATGGGAATGTGCCCTAAACATTATCACACATGTGTCATCCATGTCATTATTTATGTGTCACTCTTCTCCCATCAAAACCACCAAAAATCACCCCTTTTAAAGATCATTGAACTCTCCAATACAATCTAATCTCGCACGACAATGGCCCAATCACATATTATGGATGAAAAATCTCCTTTTTCTCCTCCCTGTAAGGACAGATAATGTGATCCCTACATTAATTCAGTGATATGGAAACCTAAAGGCTTGTTAGTAGTAAGCCATGATGTTTCTTGCATTTAACTAGGTTTCATCTTGCATGTTAGTCCCTCTCTTTAAGATAAGGTCATATTCAATAATGTTCACTGAGACTGAACAAGAACATTTGGGAATGTTATTTTTTGTAGCATCGAATGTGTTCTAGCCACGATATTTGCAAGAGGGACTAGAATGCATGTATTCTCCAATACCCAGAAATCGCTTCTGGAAATTCCACTTAGAGACGACTTAATTAAATGAATTAGTCAATTTTTAATAAATTGACTATTTCCTAAGTCTAAACTTAGGAAATATGATTAATTAAAAGAAATTAATTACGTCATGGTGAGATGTTCTAGAAAAGTGCATGGATCTATTTCTAGTTAACATTAGCCATCGATTAAGTTTTGATCATGGTCATTGAAGTCTCAACGGAAGATTATAAGAAGAACTCGATGGGGCTTGTAGAATACACACCAAATCAATTGAGTATTTGATTTTCTCGGAAATCGATCTCCTGAGTAGCAGCGTCCAGTTGCTGGAGGTTATTCAGTAATTCAAAGCAGTGAGAGAGGGACAGAGATAGTGAGGTCAGAGGAAGATTTTCCAATTTCAGTGAGTACATTGCAGAGAGGTAGCACAGAGCTTTGTGAGGAGATTTTGCATTTTCTGGGGAGCAGGAGATATTATGAGCTGTAAGCTTGGAAGAGGGTCCAAAGGAAAAGAATATCGGCCTTTCATACGACAGCTACAGGGACAACAAGAGGACACACAGTTCTGAGCTTGTGGGATGCAGTACTGCATAGGTCGACGCAGTGACTGTGCAGAGGGAGCAAGGAGCAGCTCAAATCGAGCTAAGGTCAGTGTCAGATCACCTGTGGAGTGAGAAATTTTCTCACTAGTTTTATTGCCATTCATTTCTCTATTTTGGACTGCTTGATTAAGCATCCATATATTTTACTCAGATTTCACTACTGCATAATAATCAAACCCTCAGCTAGTGCACCGGTTTTCACGAGTTGGGTTTTTTCGGGGACTTAGTCCAAAAATAATGGTGTCATATTATGTGTGTGCATCTATTTTTCCAGCATATATTTTTGTTCTATGGTATTTGTTTTGTGAAAGTTTGTAGTGAATTTATTTCGATATTTTTCGTAGCACACAACAAATATTTTTTTTAATTAATTTAATAAATAGATTAAATAACATTAGTTGTTGCAATAGGATTCAGGATTCCCGAATTTTCACATGGTATTAAAGCGCATATAGGAAGTCGAAGAGATCAGTAGCAGAAAGGAAAAGGAGCTTCGTAGCGTCGTGTAAGTATTTATTAGAAACCCTAGAGGCAGAGTAGATCTGTTTGGCTGGGAGGGTCATTTTTTGAGGAAAATAAATTTCTCTGAGAGAGCAACAGAGAAATCATTTTTTCCATATCAAAGATTACTAAGGTAGAAGGAGTAACAATATTTTTCCTTGCAGAGCAGATCTCCAGCTAGACGCAGTATTTTGCAGCAGTTGTTAATGCAAAATAACATCAGAGCCTAGCAATATTTGAGCATAAGAGAAGAGGAGGATTTTGAACTATTTTTGCTGAGATGGAATCAGTAAGGCTGAGAGATCAGGATTGGTTGGACGAACCATCCAACTATGTGATCTGGAAGGCAAGGATTTCCTGTCTTCTGAATGAGTATGATCTCAAGGCATACATCGATAATGAGGTGGTGGTCCCCACAGATCCATATTAGCTGAATGCATAAAAGAAGGAGATGGAAAAGGCAAAGAGATTGATTCTTGATGGGGTTCGAGATCATGTAGTATCACATATATTTGGCAAGGACACTACCAAGCAGATGTGGGATGCTCTCACTACACTATACCAAGGATCTTATAAGCAACAAAAGATGTATCTAGAGGATAAGATGAGATGTACTTGTATGCAGAAGGGGGAGCGCATAGACCCCTTTCTCACTAGGCTTTAGGATGTCTCAGACCAACTGTCAGCTGTAGGGTCAGCTCCCCAACCTATATAATTGGTGCGATTAGCTCTCGACAGTGTTTTCGAGTATTGGAAGGTCTTTGTCCAGAGTATCTTGGGAAGAGACACGTTTCCAAAATGAGACAAGATGTGGGTTGATTTGCAGCAAGAGGAGATGAGGAGATATTTGGTGGAGAGCAGCATCTGTGGCAGCAACAAAAACAGTGGGACAAAGCAAGTGAAGGAAGAGGATAATGTATCCCTTGCATCAAAGGGGCGAGGGGAGCAGCGTAGGAGGAAGGACCTGTCAAAGGTTAAGTGCTTCAGGGGTGGTGAGCTAGGCCACTACAACACTCAGTGTCCTCTGAAGAAGAAGAAAAAAGAGGAGAAGTGGGACCAACAGGTAGCTTCAGCAGAGATCGATAGGTTGTCCTCTAGATTAGAGGAAGATTTTTCCATGATAGCAGACATCCCTCCAAGAGTGAGGTGGGGTGACCTGGTTTTGTATACCCAGAGTGCTATAGGATGGGCAGGATTCTTGAGGAGGTCCACCTCTTGAATCAATACCTTTTTTCAAGAGCCCATAGTTAGTAGTAGCAGGATCGACTAGTGGTAGTTGGTGCAGTTAGGTGCCAAAGTGGCAGATGCAGTAGCTAGTAGCGGTCAAATGTTGAGCAACACAGTGCATAGCTGGAAACAGTGCAGAGTCAGCAACAACACAAAGGCTTCAGTGACAGCGCAAAGGCTAGTAGAAGTCAAGACTCGGGTGACGGGTGACATATGCATCAAACTGAACATAGATGGTTCAATACTTTTCATGGTTCTTAGATGCAGATGTTGGAGTTACAACAACAATAGATGAGAGGGATTTGCAGATGTTGCAGTAGTAGCAACAACAAAGTTGCAGTGTTAGCAGTAGTTCAACAGGGTCAGTAGTAGCACAGATGCAACGCATATCAGAGTTGCTCAATAGTTGGTGGGCAGTAGTGGCCAGACATCAACAACATGACAAGAGACAATGCAGACGCAGTGTATTAAAGCAACAATTGTAGTACTATAACACTTTCCTCGCTAAGAGGGAGTGTTAGTTTTTGTAACATCAGATGTGTTCTAGCCATGATATTTGGCAGAGTGACTAGAATACATGTATTCTCCAATACCCATAAATCGTTTATGGAAATTCCACCTAGAGATGACTTAATTAAATTAATTAGTCAGTTTTTAATATTTCCTAAGTCTAAACTTAAGAAATATGATTAATTAAAATAAATTAATTAATTCATGGCGAGAATGTTCAAGCAAGGTGCATGGATTGATTTCTAGTTAATCTTAGCCATTGATTAAGTTTTAATCGTGACCGTTGAAGTCTCAACGATATATTATAAGAACTCGATGGGGCTTGGAGAAGACACACCAAAACAATTGAGTATTCAATTTGCTAGGAAATCGATCTCTAGAGTGGCAGCATCCAGTTGTCGGAGTTGATTCAGTAAGTTGAAGAAGTGATAGAGGGGTAGAGATAGTGACATCAGAGGAATATTTTCTAGTTCTAGTGAGTACATTGTAGAGAGGCGATGAATTCCACAGAGGCAGCGCAGAGCTTTGTGAGGAGATTCTGTATTTGCTAGACAGCATGAGATATTCTGAGTCAAAAGCTGGGAAGAGGGTCCAGAGGCAAATAAGATTAGTCTTCCAGACAATAGCTGCAGAGACTGCAAGAGGAGATGTAGTTCCGAGCTTGTGGGACGCAGTACTGTGTAGGCTGACGTAGTGACTGCGCAAAAGGGAGCAAGGAGCAACTCAAATCGAGCTGAGGTCAGTGCCAGATCGCCTGTGGAGTGAGAAATTTTGTCACTAGTTTTGTTGCCAGTCATTTCTCTATTTTGGATTGTTATATTAAGCATCCATATATTGTACACAAATTTCACTACTACGTAATAATCAAACCCTCAACTGTTGCACAAGTCTTCCTGATTTGGGTTTTTCGGGGGACTTAGTTCAAAAATAATGGTGTCATATTGTGTGTGTGCATTTATTTTTCCAGCGTTTATTTTTCTTCCACAGTACTTGTTTTGTGAAGGTTGCAGTGAATTTATTTCGATATTTGGTGGAGCAAACAAGAAATAATTTGTTTAATTAATTTAATAAATAAAAGAAATAAACATATTTAATTCATGTGATTGCTCACTGTGAAAATTTGGACCCTGGCTACAATCGAGAAATTAACAAGTACCTAAAGGAATATATTCTCATGAAAGTGTTTTTTTTTTTTTTTGTCATTAGGATTATTCCATGTATGGAGGTGCAAAGTAAGTGTCTTACTTTTTGGTTTTGTTGACTAAGGTGTGATTTACAAGAAATAGTTTCATTTTTGTTAAAAATGTTAGATTTAGCACAATTAAGGATGACAACAATAAATTCACAAAAAAGATGGATATGAGGGCTCTGTGGAAACCCTAACCATGGTGACAGGTGAGGGTTTCATGTCTACAGGTAGCTAAAATCATGGTTCGGGTGTTGTTTTCTCCTCCTTGCAATCTTGTTTAACATATTCTTGGGTTTCAGAATCACAGGGTTGTAGTTGTCCGAGGTCCAGGGCTTTTTGTAAGTAAGTGGATATTTGAAGGTTGTGTGTTCATATTTATTCTAGGCTCAGTCGATTGATTCTTCTGTCGAATTCATTTTATGACTTCCCCAATTAATGGAATTGGAGGAACACCACAATTGATACGTCATAACATGGGTTTGGGGGTCTTCCCTAGATTTTCTTTCGAACTTTGGACAATCTCCTAGAATTTTAGTTGGAATTGGCGGTCAATGCATTTGATGTTGGATGGGGTTATTTGTGAGCTTTGACACATCTGACAATTTCCACGTAGCCAGGAATGGAAAGGGGGGATGATGAGGCAAAAAAATTTGGGGATTCCAACTTAATTGATATGGATTATCCCCCCAATAGGGTGGATTTTGTCCTCGATACATATACTGCCCCCATGGCTTGTAAAGATCTTGTTGCAGATATTGTTGGTAGGACCTTGTTGGGGTTGTTGATAAGACCCCTGTGGGTGCTGAGGTTGTGGAACTCGTTGGACATAGGATCCAGGGTAAGGTCCCTGCTGAAGAAGAGGTCCATTTTGTGGTCCCTATTGAACATAGGGTCCAGCTTGTGGTCCCTACTAAACATAGGGTCCAGCCTATGGTCCCCGCTGAACATAGGGTCTAGTCTGAGGCCATGGTTGGGCTTGTTGGTATTGAGGAATCTGCTGATATGAAGCATCAGGCTGAGGCCCAGACCAGGGTTGCTAGTACTGACCTTGAGGAAATGGCTGGTATTGAGTACTAGACTGAATGGGGTGAGGACCAGATTGACCCAGAAGGAGATTCGTACCATCTTGGTTGTAAGAACCAAACTGAGGGTTAGTCGTAACAACACTCACAGAAGGCTGGGGTTGATGGACATACTGTTGAGACACGTTCGACCGAGGAACATACTGATATTATATGTTCAATTGTTGAACATAAGGGATATTAGGTTGTTGAACATACGAATACGATACGTTCGATTGCTGAAGGGGCTGCTGAAACTAGGAATACTAAACGTGAGGCTGTCCTACCCTAGGAATGATCCATAACTTAGCTACCCCCGACCCAAAAGGGGAGGTACGTAAAGAGGGTTAGATTGCCCCCCAAGCACGGACGCAACTGTGGATTGTCCACTCAGTGGTGGAACTACAGTGATCGTAGATGGTGAGTAGGGGATAGAGGATCTGATCGAAACTGTCATTTGACCAATAGTGACCATAGGTTGAACAACAGGTTGAGACACGACAACCACATTCAAAATGAATGAGCCAGAAGATGGAGGAATACTCGTTGATGAAATGAGATTCGGGAATAAAGGTGTACCACTGGAAGCTCTAGAAATAAGGTTTCCCAAAGAGGTATAACCATACGGGAGCATGGACGCAACCTGACTAGAAGGTATTTCGGTCCCACTGCCTGAATCGTGAGGTGTGGAATCGAACATCTCGCTTTGGGAGGGAAACACAGATGAAGTAGCTTCCGTGATATAAGTGCCAGTGGTTTCCTGAAGATCATCATCAACATTGGATGCCATTTCGTTAGGAAATAACTGACGGACAGTAGAGCGATATGCTACTATAGAAGTGCGAAAGGTGATTCTGGGTTGATCAAAAGTGCTATAAGGTTGTTGAGGTGAAACCACAATTGGATCAAAGAGCGAGTTTTGAGGAAAGGCTGAGAACTATGCAGATGGTTCGGGCCTTTCTTGCTCAGAGTCTTCCGATGTCGTCCAAGGAGAATCGTTAGGTAGTGGTCGAGATGAAATGGGTTGAACACCGATGACAACCCAGAGTTCATCACCTTGCACTTCAAGGGGCCCAACTGGAAACCGAGGGTCCTCAGGAAGAGGTTCTTGAGATCTGTTAGAGGAGGGAAGAGGAAAATTCAATGATTCATCTATGATGACCTTTCAAAGCAAGATCAAAGAGGGAAGAGGTGAAAAAATTCACAATTTACCAAGCAATAACGAGGCTGTATAATTGCACGCGTAAGATTTTTTCGTGGGAAGTTACTTTTAAAATTAACAAAAAATAAATAAAAAAGGGTGCGCTAGGCATACAAGTTTACTAAGTATCAATGAATTACAATATACACCTTGGTGATAAATGATAGAAAAACTACCAAGAAATTAATGTACGGTAGCCAATCTCCCCCAATGTTGTGTTCTGTGTATCACTTTTACAAGGTAGCCGGCTCGGTTACTTATGGTAGGCTTGCAAACTAGTGGTGCCTCCCCAAATATACACGACGCTACATGGGAGCCCAATCTGTAGTAGTGTTGCCTAATGTGTAACTGTTCGATGAGAGCGCCCCAAATATACTTATCATACATCAATATACTTCCATACGTGGGACGGGATATCACCTCCGGGTTGTAACACAGACCGTTAGTAACAAATCCTACGTTTTATGACGCCAGAACACGTCTCTAGCCTAGACCACTAAATATTCTCATTAGTTCCAATTTTCCTTAAGGTAAATTGAGTTTATTTTAAGTTCATCTTGATTAATGTTTCAATTTCAAGGCTCAAAACAATGTCACATGAATCCTTATAGTGCAGACTAAATGCAAAAAATAAAACTTTACATTTCGATGAAGCTTAAACTATTTAGGGAAGAGATACAAACAAATGTGCAATCAATGCAACAACAATAATGCCCCCAAAACAAGCTCAAAGCTACGAAATTAAATTCTTTTCAATCGAATTCACTTTTCCCAAATAAATGCAACTTATTGAAAAACGAAAATACTTCTCTTTTCACTAAGATGCACAATTTTTTTTTGTTTTTCACTTTGAAATGCAGTCAAAAGCAAAACAAATGAATGAATGAAGAAATGCAAATCCTTTCACTTTTCTATCAATCGAACAAAACAAAAATCTCTTTAAAGAATGCACGAACTAAATGCTTTTCACTCTTCTCAAAATGATAAAGATAATCTAAATCAAAACTAAAATGAAAATCACTTTCAATTTCTTTTGAATTTAGACAAAAGACACACTCTTTAGACTTGTGGATCAAACAATTTGTGATTCTATGTTTGACACTAAACTGAAGGTAAGATTAGAGATGCAGTGATGACCAGTGCATACAACAAATCACTCTGAATCAAGTCAAGAACAATGCGACAAAAGGGTGTTTAAAATGGTGAAAATTTTCCAAAATTACAAACAAATCAAAGAGATGAAAAGACTCATTTAGAGAAAACAAGCAATTCAAACACATAGCAATGACGTCACTGAGATCCTACAAAATTCCTTGAGGGGCCAAGACACACTGGAAAATCAAAGGGAAAAGTCTAATTTTTCCTAGTTCTGAGATCAACGCTTATGTGATAGGCAAAAGAGTGCTGAAATGGAAATCAACGCGGTTGTACTATATAGAACAGTGCTGTCAGCACTACTGTGCAAACAAAAAGCGCATTGGTCGCTAAAAACAAAGAAAAATAAAAAAGAGTCTCACACAAACACCAGTCCTAACATAGTGAAGTGACCATCAATCTTTACACAAGCTAACAGAGGCCTAAGCAGGTTTAGATTTCAGAAATCGGTGAAACTGGTTCTTGATCCAAGATTAGTTCGAGGAAGGAAGAATGAGAGGCTAAGCTCCCCAGTGGAGTCGCCAGTTCTGTTTTCAAGATAAATCTGCTCTGCGGTCAAAGGCGATCTTTGTAGCCCTCGATTGGGTCTAGCAACATGAGATTATTTCTAATGCAAAGCTCTCTTAACTAACATTTACAATGCGACAAGAAAAGAGACAGAAGGTCCCTTTTCCCAATGCTACGCTTCAATCCATTGATGATTACCTTGATCCCCGATCCTTTTAGGCCCACTCCCTGCTACTAATGGCACGCGAATACCTGAATATGATCAAGAGACAACAACAAACATAATACAATACATAATAATCATAAACATTAGATATCTAGCAGATCAAGGAGTACCAGAATATTTGCATAAAAAATTTAGAGAAATATAGAAAGAAAAAATCAGATGTTATTATCAATAAAAATGAAAGGATAACTTACAACCTAGGCCTTGATGTTGGAGGTGTCCTTTGGGGAAAATCTGAGTCCTTCACTGAAGCTCTAAATCATTCCTTCTCCCAAACACTTAGGCATTATCACAATGCTAGGATGTGAGGGAACGAGAGTTCACATGAGTTTAACAATGACCAACCAAGCTCTAAATTTGTGGGAATGAGGGATGTGAATTTATAGGAAGGGAGAAGAGGTTGGGAGCCCATGAAAGGAGGAGGAAGGCCCACTTTCTAAGGGATGAACCTCCATGGATGATATCAGAACTCTAAAATCGGAGAGCTCAACCTTATCACCATCGTTTAACAACCAAGTCGTCGCCCTTGAGCTTCTAGAGGGCGAAGATTCTCCTCCATTTGAGGAAACACTGGAAAAAAGGGATCAACACGGTTTTCCAAGAAAAAATAGTGCTAACAGGGCTAAACCAGAACTGTGAATATGACATCAGTGCGAGCATGGCACCAAGAAAAGTGTCGACCCTGGAAACTAGGATTTGACCAAGTTTCTTCAGTAATACTCCAAGGAAGTTTTCTTTGGATCTTCAGGGGATATTTAACATATTTCTTGATGGTGGAAACATTGCACATGATCTATCATGGGGAATTTCAGGATCAAGGACGGAAAAATGAGCATGGTGAGAATTACTGTGTAACAGATGCCCCCTAAAGAATGAAGGCATAAGAAGGAGTGATGGTTGAAATGCTTTATGAACACCACCACTGGAAAACTTGCCAAATCAAACATTTTACAATATATGACGTCTCTGCTATGAATATTCCTAACCACATAACTTTGCACTAGGCATCAAATAACACATGAACGCATGGCATGGTCATAGCCATCTATCTAAAGAGATCATAGAAATGGATCTGTGGTATGGACGCAACTATCTGTATAGATAGGATCATGTATACAATCATGAATACTCAATAACTCTATGATGCTTGGATCAAAATAAAATGTGACCCAAGGTCTTCACCACGATTTCAATCAACCTAATGTACGATTCTAGCCATGTGAATAAATGTATTGGTGTCGAACATGGTAGAAACCACCTGATTACTAGTCAATGATGAGAATTGTTAATAGGCACGAGAGAGACCACCAATAATGACGATGGACCTCAAGGTACAACTACACATTCTACAAGTGTGAATGAATATGTTGAAGTTGAACACTTGCAGAATAATTTGATCAAAGGCCAATGATGTGAACCTATCATCGAACACAAAGAACTTGACATTGAGGCATGCAAGCTCCAAGGTACTGAGACAAGTTTCTAAATCGCCTTTCTAGATACTGCGTTGAAGTCGACAAGAAGTGACTCGTCGAAGAGGGGCCATGATGATTCCCGCATCATCGACACGAATAAACAGATACCTTAAGATGATAGGAGTAATTCGGGATTGTAACAGAGGATGTCAGGTAACTAAAGGATGTTTGACAAAAAGGACTTATCTTGAACATATTGGTGACATGACTCCGGATTGTGGTAGCATTTGACTCAAATAGGAATAGAGGTCATGTTGAAAAAATTGGTAATCAAATGAGAGGCAAACGGATTTCCCAAACCCATGGAGGAAAAGTGACAAATGTAGGATGTCCCCAACCCGACACAAACTGCAGATGAGTGTCATGTTCAAGAGTGACAAGATGCCCAAAATACACATAAGATGTTCACTTTCAATTTTCCCCCGTTATTGCTAACGAGTACCTCTTTATTTTTTGTAGCCAGCATGAAGTGTATAGCATATGCTGAGTGTGTAAGTTCATTCTTCGAAGGAATCCATCCTAGTAAGTTTACTGAGCCCTAGGAAGGAGGAACTCGATCTTTTCATGGTGATGAGTCTTTCGTCGTTTAATCTTTAACAAGTCCAACGAAAGGGTAACTTGGTAACTTTTCATGTTTAAGGAGTTTGAAAAGAAAAAAAAAGGAAACTCTATCATGTCCCTTTTCATAAATCGTCTCTCGAATCCGAAAAGGTAGAAAAAAATATCATAGAGAACCTTTAAACCATGTTCGATCAAGGTATTCATTTTTGGTAAATAGTAAATCTCAGCCCGAAAAAGGGGTAAACGTATACTAAGATCACGTCATTTCATTCACTTTAAGAAGTTTGAAATGACAAGTACTCGAAAATCTTTTCATTTTTCGAGAGTCAGAAAAGAGCTGAAAGTTGACTCTAGGGGGGTTCCTTTTTCATAAACATTTAACGAGCCCGAAAAATAGATAAAATACAACTTGTTTGCATCGTAAATAATCATCAACAATGTGGAAGTCTTGTACTGCACAAAAACAACAAACATCACGGATATCAAGGAAAAATAATAAAATATTGGTGAAAATTTTTCAAAAATCTATAAATAGACCCAAAAAAAAAAAATCATTTTCACCTTTGTATTTTGAGAAGAGAATTTTTTCCATTTTCCCTCTGAATTTCAAATTAGTGGTGCAACCAATCTAGGACACCATTCATCTATTCGTCAGTGTCAGGTAAGAGCTCTAAACCTCCTTTTCATTTTGATTCCATTCATTTGTTATTTTGTTTAATAAATAGGGAGATTGGGTGGAGGATTTCAAGTTTTAAAATTGCATGCAACCAGCATGATTTTGAGCTGTCGGGGTTGCACCGGTCGCGTTTAGCCTATTATGGTAGCGCACCACCATCGCTGAATTAATTCAGACAGTCGCGCTGGCCGCGGGAAGGATTTTTAAGTAAGAAATCCACCCGTATCTATGGTTAATTTCCAAAATTACTCTGGTGAAAGCTCCTAAAATTCCATTTAAACATGTTTTGTAGGTGGTTTCCTCATAAATACCGATCAAATGGAAAGAACGAGGCCATGAGGTGGAAGACCACCAATCATTGCAGGATCAAAATTGCGCAATTGCAGTTTGTTGAAATTCTTTCAAACATCCGGGTTGAGAGCTCAGCTGGAGCTCCTCCAATACTTGATTAGCATATGGGATGTGGATCGACAGTTATTTGTCATTGGGGACCTAGAGTTCGAACTAGATGTGATGGACATCTATTTCATCATTGTATTATCCAGGAGAGGGGAGAGAATCCAACTCTCCAAAGCTCACGCAGGGGGTGTGTTAATTTTGGGAAAGTAGGTCCAAAATCCATGTTGTACTGCTGAAATGATGATGCCAATTTTTTTATTGGATTCCTCTTTCAGAGATGTGCAAGATTGATTTAAAGATCATCTTGATCGGATGAGCAGAACATGTATTTTGAATTTTTTCCACATGTGCAAGGTCAGCCAGATTTATCCCACATGCCTAAGAGACGCATCACACACCCCCACAGATGGATATATATTGGAGAGACGTGGAGGTCATTTGACACACTTTATTTTGGAGGCATTCTCTTCTCTCACAGATGGAGCGTCGTTCTTGGTGCAGTGTTAGGGCTTCTTGATGCAGCGTTATGTTTTCTTGGTGCAGCGATTTGATGGAGCATGGTACGAAGTTTTGATGCAACATTTTGGTGGAGTTGTCTTGGGGTTGTGTGACACATTTGGTTGGCTGGCCTAATGGAGACTTTGCTGGTTGAAGCATCCTGCTAATTGTCGTAATGCCACCATTCTTCATCTCTGTTTGTCAAATCAATTAGTACATTATTGGCTTGTCTTCCATTGATCTATTGTTATGTTCTATCAAGATTTTACTTACATGTGATTGCTATTTGGGCCCTAGATGTTTAAAGTAAATTTGCATCTAGCATAGAAAATCTTTAGAAGTTAACAGGGTGAGAGTACCAGCATGCTCATCCAGAGATACTCTCCTGGGGCTCGAAAAACAGAGAGCAGGAAGGTAGATATTTCTTCCATCAGAGTGATTTCCTTGTGCATGATTCTACATTGCATTACTAGAGTGGCAGGACCCCAGGGTTTGAATGAGGCAAAGGAATCTTAGTTCCAATACGCAGTGGACTGCTTGGCCCCAACAATGTTCAACTAGTGAAAGGGGTTACTAACCAATATAAAGAGCCAGTTAACCAAGTGCAAGAAAGGGCGACTGAAACAATTCGGGGATGGGTCCATTCTGGTGACCTTATTTTTAGAGAGAGTACCATTGTTCCAGTACCAGTGGCTAGAGATCCATGATCCAGCCCCAAGGGACTCGAGGCTGATGAGATGGTGTGACTTTATGCCCCGACAGGGTGGGGGCCAGCAAATGCATTTCCCCACAGCCTTTTTCCACTAGATGTGGTGTCAACTTATCGTAGTTGAGGACTACGCATATGCCGGCATCGAATTTAGAGGAGATCTTGATCTTCCTATTCCACCAGACACAAGTGAAGAAAAGAATAGCTTAGAAGCAAAGCTGCAGAGGGAGCTTGAAGAGCTGTGTAGCCATTAGATCGAATCCCTAGAAGGCTTGCGCAGTCCAGTGCCAGGGGGGAAATATTTTCAAGGAAAAATATCTCTCTGAGTGAGCCGACAGAGAGGAATATTTTCCGGATCGAGATATATCAGCGACAGAGGGATCAGTGCAGAACGTATCTTCAGTTGGATGCATATTTTTTGCAACAGTTGCTAGTGCAAAAAAGTGTCAAATGGGAAGAAGATCACATTGAGAGAATTATGACCCCCAAGAATTTCTTGCCCATAAATTATAATTTCCCACACAGAAGCAACAATAGCTGAGAGAAGTTTTGCTCACTCGTGTAGAGATTGCGTAGAGGTAGTCAACAGTTACACATAGGGTTAGAGGCAGGCTTCGACATTCTTTTTGGGTGAGAAGGAAGCAACCGAGCTGAGAGATCAAGATCGATTAGAGGGTGCCTCCAACTATGTGATATGGAAGGCAAGGTTCTCCTTCCTTTCGAATGAGCATGATCTCAAGGCCTTTATCGATACTGTGGTAGTTTTCCCTGCAAATACAGACCCGTTGAAAGCCTACAAGAAGGATATGGAAAAATCCAAAAGGTTGATCCTTGACAAAGTGTGGGTTCACATTGTTTCACACATATCTGACAATGGGACCGCTAAAGAGATATGGGATGCTTTGGCTACATTGTATGAGGGATCTTCTGAGCAACAAAAGATGTTCTTGCAGGAGAAGATGAGATCCACAAGGATGCAGAAGGGGGAGCACATTGATCTGTTCCTTTCAAAGCTTCAGGAAGTCTGGGATCAACTGGGAGATGTAGAGTCAACGCCTCAGGCTACCGAGATGTTAATATTGGCCTTGAATTCCATCTCAAAATAATGGCAAGTCTTCATCCAAAATATCCTGGGCACACAAATATTTTCATATTGGAAGGGAATGTCGGATGCTCTTCAACAAGAAGAGATGAGGCGTGATTTGGTAAAGTGCAAACTGGATGGCAAGATCAACAGTTGGACGAAGCCCAAGGAAGGAGAGGAAAATGTAGCCCTTGCATCAAAGGGGCAGCAAGAGAAGCAGAGGCGGAAGGAGGACATCTCGAAGATCAAATATTTCAGGTGTGGTGAGCTTGGTCACTACGTTACGAAATTTCCTCTCAAAAAGAAGAAGGAAGAGAAACAAGATTAGCAGATTGCACTTGCAGAGATCAAGGAGGAGGATTTTTCCATGATTAACCACATACCTCCAGGGGAGAGGTGGGGTGATATAGTATTTTAGTTCCAGAGAGCTGCAGATGGGTAGGATCCTTGAGGAGTCCGCCTCTTAGATCAATACCTTGATACGGGAATCCATATCAAAAGTAGCAGGATGGACTAGTGTTAGTTGATGTAGAGGAGTGTCGAAGTGACACTTGCAATGGCTAGGAGTGCTAGAGACTGAGCAATGCAAAGCAGAATTGGCAGTAGTGCAGTAGGCACAGCGCAGAGTTAGCAGCAGCGCAAAGGCTTCAGAGGGTCAGCGCAGTGACTAGCCGTAGTCAGAACTCCAATGACAAATGAATCATACTGAACACAATTGGTTTAGTATTTGGATGTTTTTCTGTTTCAACATCAACAGAGTTGCAGTGTAGATGCAATTGGCAGCAACAACATTGGCGTAGTAGTTGGTGGGCAGTGATGTCAGACATTAGCGGCGTAGAGGGAGATGATACAGAGTTAGGGTGATGCTTCAACAGGTTGCATTACTATATCACATTCCTCGCTAAGAGGGAGTGTTGATTTTTTGTAGCATCGGATGTGCTCTAGCCTTGATAATTTTCAGGGAGGCTAGGACACATGCATTCCAAAATACCCAGAAATATTTTTGGGAAATTCCACATGGAGATAGTTTAATTAAAATAATTAATTATTTTTAATGGATTCCCAAGTCTAAACTTAGGGAATTAAAATAATTAAAGGGCATTAATTAAATTGGGTGCAAATCTTCTAGAAAAAGACAGAGATCGAGTCAATATGAACTGAGCCATTGGTTAAGATCTAATCTCGGTCGTTGATTGTTCAACGAGAATATTATAGGAAGGATCACAATGGGAATTTGGAATACACGTTGAATTATAGAACTAGCGATCTATTTCTGAAGACAGTAGCGCAGTAGTTGTCGGAGGAAGGTCTAGGAGATTTCTTGCAGTGAGGGGCAAGTATAGTGACCGGTGTAAGTTTTCCTGATCCAGTGAATATAACGCAAAGTAGGCAGAGAGAGATCCAGAGAGGCAGTGCAGAGCCATGCTGGGCAGAGCATAGCCACGCTGGGCAGAGCATAGCCACGTTGAGGCAGCGTAGAGCCTAAGAGGAGATCCACAGTTATGTTATGGAGCAGTCCATATCTAGTGCCCAGTGTCGGGTTGTGAGGCCAGAGGGTCAATTATCAGAGCATCCAGCCATTAGATCGATCATCCAAGGGAATGATGCGGTCCCTACGAGTTGTGACGCAGAGGAAGTGTAGTGATTGTGCAAAGGCAGCTTGGGGATAGTCATTCAGAGGTTGGATCAGTGTCGGATCACCAGTGATAGAGTGAGGTTATTTCTCACTAAATTTATGCCAATTATATTCTTTGTATCAGATAGCTAGTAAGGCATTCAAGGTTATATTCAGAAACTACTACATAATAATACAAACCCTCAGTTTTTGCACCGGTTTTCTCGCATTTGGTTTTTTCGGGGACATTTTTCCAAAAATAATGGTGTCGATTGTGTGTTTATTTCTTTCTTGCACTGTATTTTGTTTCTGCATCATTTTGTATTTTTGTAGGTTGCAGTGTGATGTATTCAATGTTTGTCGTAGAAAACTGTAAATAAATTGTTAAGTTAAAATTAACAATTAAGTGAATATTTTCCAGTTGCTGCAATAGGATTCCAGTTTTAGGAATTTTCACACCTTTTAGCATGTGCAAGGAAAGCAGTAGGTTCATTTACATTGAAGGACTCATCTCTCTCCATCATTCTTATTTCCTCTTGAGTGCATCTACCCAATAACTCATCAAATCCAGGTATCATGTCATTATTGAGAATGGTGGTGAAAAATGTTTCCCATGGTCTTGAAAAACCTCCAAGAGTAATGAGGGTGAGTTCCCTGTTAGTAATAACTTCTCCAATAGATAGAAAATCATTCTCCACTTGAGTTATTCTCATGAAATAGGCTTGTATAGATTCCCATTTTTCCATCTTGATATCCATTAACTTGTTCTTGAGAAAGAGAATTTGATTTTCATCATTGACTTTGAACATCCCAATCAACTTATCATACATTTCCTTATAAGTTCCCAAATCATAAATATAGGCAACTAAATGATTTTGAATGGAGTCAATTAAGATTTTCATAGCTTTGGCCTCACCTTTTCTATAGCTTTGGCCTCACTAAATTTATGCCAATTATATTCTTTGTAATTTCTCACTAAATTTATGCCAATTAAGATTTGTAATTTGATGAAATTATTATGCAGACTGGATCATCTAGATGTCATAGTTCTTGATATTGAAATTTGTGATCACATTGTGCCCCTTGAATTTATGGTGGCAATATCATAAACCCTGGAAACTTCTTCTTTTGTATATGTCAAAACCAATATACAAAGCTACTAGATATTATGGTATTGCCACTATAAAATACAAGGTGCACAATGGAGTGACAAATTTCGACATCAAGAACTATGACATCCAAATGAACATGTCTATAGAATCATGTCATCAAACTAAAAATCAACCAAAGTGTATCAAACAAACAAAGAATTCTACTACTTGTATGCCCAATAGTTGGCCGGATAAAAGCAACAATACTAACTTGTAAATGAATGCAATCAGTTGCAATCATGTCCAAGCCAACAAAACACTCAATTTTTTTATCTTAGTTACTAGTGAATCACTATGGTATTTCTCTTCTACTAAATCAGGCAATGCCCTCGAGCATAGCTAGTGATGTCAAAGAAAATAGACTTCCTCTCCCGAATTATGTAGTAGAATTATTTGTTTGTTTGATATGTTTTGTTTGATTTCCATTTTGCTGACATGATTATGCAAACTGGATCATCTAGATGTCATAGTTCTTGATATTGAAATTTGTGATCGCATTTTTCCCGTTGAATTTATGGTAGAAATATCGTAATTCCTGGAAGCTTCTTTTGTATATGTCAAAACCAATATACAAAGATACTAGGTCTTATGATATAATCCATAAAATACAAGGGGCACAACGCAGTGAAAAATTTTGATATCAAGAACTATGGCATCCAAATGAACTCGTCTATAGAATCATGTCATCAAACTAAAAATCAATCAAAGTGTATCAAACAAACAAACAATTCTTCTATATGTCTGCTAAATAGTTTGTCAAATAAAAGAAATGATACTAACATGTAAATGAGTGCAATCAGTTCCAAAAATACCCTCTCTTTTGTGGTCGATCAAAATCGAACTCAAGGTCCAAGCCAACAAAAAACTCAATTTTTATCTTAGCTACCGGTGAATCACCATGGCATTTCTCTTCTACTAAATCAGGTAATGCCCTCGAGTGTAGCTATTGATCTCATAGAAAACAGATTTGCTCTTCCGAATTATGGTGTAGTATAAGTATTTGTTTGTTTGATACATTTTGTTTTATTTCCATTTTTATGACATGATTATGTAGACTGGATCATCTAGATGTCATAGTTCTTAATATTAAAATTTGTGATCAGTTTGTGCTGGTAGAAATATCGTAAACCCCGGAAGCTTCTTCTTTTGTATATTTCAAAACTAATATACAAAGTTGCTAAGTCTTATGATATTTCTACCATAAAATACAAGGGGCGCAATGCAGTGACAAATTTCGACATCAAGAACTATGACATCCAAATGAACTCGTCTATAAAATCATGTCATAAAACTAAAAATCAACCAAAAGTGTATCAAACAAACAAATAATTCTACATCATGTATGCCCAATATTTTTCTGAATAAAAGCAACGATACTAAGCTGTAAATGAATGCAATCAGTTCCAACAATACCATTTCTATTGTGGTCGATCAAAATCCAACTGAAGGTCCAAGCCAACAAAACACTCAATTTTTATCTTCTTAGCTACCAGTGAATCGTTATGGTATTTCTCTTCTTCTAAATCAAACAATGCCTTCAGGCGTAGCTAGTGAATTTTGAGAAAACAAACTTCCTCTCCCAAAATATGTAGTAGAATTATTTGTTTGTTTGTTTTCCATTTTGATGACATGATTTTACAGACTGGATCATCTAGATGTCATAGCTCTTGATATTGAAATTTGTGATCGTGTTGTGTCCCTTGAATTTATGGTAGCAATATTGTAAACCTTGGAAGCTTCTTCTTTTGTATATGTCAAAACCAATATACAAAGCTATTAGGTCTTATGATATTGCTACCATAAAATACAAGGGGCGCAATGCAGTGAAAAATTTCGACATCAAGAACTATGACATCCAAATGAACTCGTCTATAGAATCATGTCATCAAACTAAAAATCAACAAAAGTGTGTCAAAAAAACAAATAATTCTACTACATGTCTACCCAATAGTTGGCCGGATAAAAGAAACGATACTAACCTGTAAATGAATGCAATCAGTTCCAACCATACCATCTCTATTTTGGTCAGTCAGAATTGAACTGAAGTTCCAAGCCAAAAAAACACTCAATTTTTATCTTAACTACTAGTGAATCACTATCGTATTTCTCTTCTACTAAATCAGACAATGCCCTCGAGCATAGCTAGTGAAGTCAGAGAGAACATACTTCTTCTCCCGAAATATGTAGTAGAATTATTTGTTTGTTGATACTTTTTGTTTGATTTCAATTTTGATGACATGATTATGCAGGCTACATCATCTAGATGTCATAGTTCTTGATATTGAAATGTGTGATCACATTGCACCCCTTGAATTTATGGTAGCAATATCGTAAACACTAGAAGCTTCTTCTTTTGTATATGTCAAAACCAATATACAAAGCTACTAGGGGTTATGATATTGCTACCATAAAATAGAAGGGGCGCAATGCAGTGACAAATTTCGACATCAAGAACTATGACATCCAAATGAACTCGTCTATAGAATCATATCATCAAGCTAAAAATCAACCAAAGTGTATCAAGAAAACAAAGAATTCCACTACATGTCTGCCTAATAGTTCGTTGGATAAAATAAACGATACTAAGCTGTTAATGAATGCAATCAGTTCCAAGACAACAAAACACTCAATTTTTATCTTAGCTACCAGTGAATCACTATGTTATTTCTCTTCTACTAAATCAGGCAATGCCCTTTGGTGTAGCTAGTGAAGTCAAAGAAAATAGACTTTCTATCCCGAATGATGGCACCTTATACTTGATAGACCCCTTCACATGCATGACATATTGCATGCCCTTGTTGGTGGCATTCCATTTTTGTGATTACCAATATTGAAATGTGCCTTCAATATTCCCCATGACAGTACCAAATCCATATTTGTCTCTTTTTCATTCTCTTGTTTCATAGATCAAAAATGTTCCCAATATATTTGAGAGCACAAATAAATTTAAAAAATAACGAAAAATTTACAATAACTTCCCAAATACATATCTTTGTTGCCAAATTTATATATGCCTATTTTTCATTCTCCCATTTCATAGATCGAAAATGTTTCCAATATATTTGAGAGCACAAATAGATTTAAAAAATAATAAAATATTTGCAATAACTTCCCAAATACATATCTTTGTTGTCAACGGCTCTTCCTATATACTCTTGTCATTTCCCTTTAAGTATTTGCAAGCGAAGAACCAAACTCAAGATTAATATAAAATAACATGGGAATCAAGCATGAGCACAAGTATAATACATTACATTCAATACAAAATAGATTGCAACAACTATGATTATAGCTTTTCATGGTTTTCACATCAACCTTGTAACTCCACATTATTGGACACGCCTCTAAAGGGAATGAAAAAGGATTTTGAACACATATGTACCTCAAAATTATCCAATGTGAACTTTAAAAGATGAATTGTAATAAATATATGACTACCCTCCTTAGCATTCCCTACAATTTCGTCTCTAATTTTGTCTTCTATCTCTCTAATCTCATTTTCGTAATTGATAGGGAAATAGTTCTTATTCCATCTTATTCTTCAAAATAAATATTTTATTCAAACTTAGTGAGAGGATGATATATTATAATAAAAAAATTGAAGAAATTTGACCATAATGAAATGCAAGAATTTGCAAATGAAAATTTGTTTTAACAAATGCATCCCAAAACTTATGCACTATAATAACATAAAATTTAGTTGTTTAGCAACGTCCTGGTGCGTGTCAGCCAGATAGTTGCACCGGGGCAGTCAAATGTGCATACATCGGGCCGTTAAGGTGTAAAACCGAATTGGGCACACTGTAGGTGATACAACGTACTGGGCTGTTCTAATTGGTATTGGTATTTGTGCGGTGCCCATAGGTCGTATAGACGCACCAGTGTGTAGTATTATACAAACACACCATGCAGTATCACACAAACGCACCAAGTGTTCTAATTCGTATTGGTATTTGTGTGGTGCCCATATGTCGTAGAAACACATCGGTGCACAGTATTATACAATGCACTGGTGTGCAATATCACACAAACGCATCGAGTGTTCTAATTGGTATTGGAATTTGTGCGGTGCCCATAGATCGTAGAAATGTGCCGGTGCGCATTAACATACAAACGAACTAGTGCACTGTAGCTAACATGCACCGGTGTTCATTTTGTATTTTTTAGAAACATCGACCTGTGACAGTGCAATTATTGTGATTTTTTAAAATTCATTATTCATCAAAAGTTGACACATATCTTATAACAACATTCATATCAATTAAATTTTTATAAGTGCATTTGAATGTGATGTTTGGATTAATTTGTTATATCATATCATTAGATTTTGCATCTCTTCATTATAATATTTAGTCATCCATATATTTAATTAGTGGTGTAACATTTCACAGTGACAATGGAGAATGCAATAGAATAAATTAAAATGTATTTTATTATATATATATGAATAAGACACTTTGTGTCATATAAAATGGGATAGTTATTGGTATCACTCTGTATTTCAATTGGGACACTATGTGCATTACATTAAACAAAATGTCTGATTTCACAGACAAATATTTCAAAAAATACGCCGCCTCATTTTAATATCCAAACATATTGATCATCATTCTTCGATTGAACTAATGTCATTGCTCGAGCTACTTCTATGACTTGGGTTATTTTGAGGAATGTTTTGTTCACGATGTTGATTTTTTTCTTCTTCTTCAACTTCCATCTACAAACATAAAAACATTTTGTAATGAGTATATATACATTAGTAAGAATAATGAAAACTGCAATATTGAATAATATACATCAATGTAAATAAAAAAGAAATGACGTACCATAGTAAGAATTGACTCATGAACTATACATATTCTTTCAAAACCAAATTTCATGCCATATTTCAAGATTTCATTTGTTGGCACAGTTCCATACTTTGTTTCTTGCAAGTTTTATACCCCATAAAAAATCATATATTTAATATAAAAAAAAAATTTTGTTCTATTAATTATAGACGGAGCTAAGTAAAACAAGATCGATAGATGCTTAAAGTTCCACAATTAATTTATGATATGCCAACATATATTAACAACCCATATTTAATCCAATGTCAATAAATTCGTCTGATGGTTCTTCTTTGTATGTTAGCATCTATTTGAAGACATTCAATGATGATTGTTGTAAAACAACTTAAAATATACAAAAATGAAATCTAGTTAAGTTGTTATAAGGAAGTAACAATTACTCACAAACTTAGATATCAACCTTTTTCTTCCTTGTCGTCCTGTTTTATGTGTTGAATGAGTTTCATTTTCTTTTCTTTTCTGTAAGAAAATACTTGAAAATTAATATTTAATACTAAATTGTTTATTTATTGTACCTAATCAAAAAATTCAATGATTACATATTACATTTTAAGCCTGTTGTTTTTGAGATGGCTCCTCATGCAATGCAATTATGTCTATTTCTTTGACCATATCCTTGTACACCTTTTTGGACATTCCTACTAGCATATTTCTAATATTAACTTGTTTATTCTTTGAGATTTTCACAATCTTCCTGAAAATGTAACATGACATTAAACTACTTAATTTTTATATTGATATGTGAACATTAAATATTACAAAAGTGATATTTATAAATGATTTCTTTCTAGTAATATATACATATAATTCTAAAAAAAGATTTAAAAGAATATTACTTTTTCATTCATTCATTTTTTTTTGTACGTTTTCGCTATTAGAAGTCTGACATGTCTCATCGATTAATTTTCTGGAAACTCATCCTGTAGTTTAGATAAAATTTGGTTCTTGGAATCATTGGATTGATTTTTGTATTGTAAGTGGAAATAAAATCTATACATTTGTTCCACTAGATCCCTCAAATTTTTGTAACAGTTTTTCCCCTTTTCGTTAACCTCTAGCACCACTCCAAATGAGCTAAGGAGCAATTCATTTTCATCATTTGCATATTCTATTTTTTTTTCTTTTCTTAGAACAATGCCCATTTTATCAATTGCTGGTCCCTGTAGAACATTAAATATATGTGAATTACTAGATTGTTTGAAACATGTTATCTAATATTTTTAATTATATTATTAATGAAAATTAAAAAAAAAAAACTCATATTAGATCAATAGTATTTTTTCATTTACCTAATTCATCCTTCTGCAGTTTTTCCATCAAGCTTTTACGCTCTTATGGTCTTAGATCAAAATAATCTTATCGAGCATCATCATTTTTTGACTCTACATGATACACAGTAAATAATACATATTAGTTAAACTTACATATAGTTCAAAAATAATAATTTTTGTAAAGAATTTACAAAGAACTTTTCATTTTTGCTTTTCTCAATGTGCTATCAGTATTTTTGTTACTTGATCTCGTCATCCATTTCTTTATCAATATCAAACCTGTATCATACCATTCATTAATATATTTTAAAAAATAAATCACAAACTTTTTAGGTAAAAAAAATAAAATCAAGAAAGCGGTGCGTCCTTCAATAAGTACGCACCGACGTCGGTGCGACGTGTTCTTATAAACGCACCGTTAAAACAATAGAAACATTGTACGATGCTCTCTATCAACAAGGAGACCCAATGCATTATATGTTAACCATTGCACCGATTAACACAAAAAAATTGATAAAAATCCTCTAGTGTTAGTTTTTGTAGCATAAGATATTGTGGAGGGGGCAGTATGGCATGTTCTTATAAACGCATTGAGAAAACAAGGGACCGTCGTACGATGCTCTCTGTCAACAAGGAGACCTGGTGCATTATATGTTAACCGGTGCACCGATTAACACAGATATAAAATAAATAAATAAAATTATGAAACAGTACGTGTGTGGTGTGCTATAATGAAATAGCGCACCTGTGCACTAATTTACACAAAACACACAGATTAAAAAATATATATATTTTTTTAAATTGTTTTTATCTAACAGTACGTGCGTGGTGCACTATAATAAAATAGCGCACCTGTGCGCTAAAATAAAATAGCGCACTGATGCTCTATTTTACACATGGCGCACGGATTAAAAAAAATTGTTTTTATCAAATAATACGTGTGCAGTGTGCTATAATAAAATAGCGCAACAGTGCACTATTTTACACAGGGCGCACTGATTAATTTTTTTTTTTTAAATTCACGCAACAGCCAACATGGATTGGGATACGACTTTGCAAGTCGTCTTGCAAGTTAGATGTCATGACCTATATATCTATAGCAATACAAAATCTATAATTCTAAAATGAAAAGCCCTAATTTTAAAATCACAGAAACAGGAAGAAGCAAGGGCAGAAACAAAAAGAATCAAGGGTTTAGCATGTGAATGGATTTTTTTTTTATTTTTTTGGAAAATGAACAATAAAATTTAAATTTTTTACTTACCATGTATTGAATCAAACAGAAACTGTAAAAAAAACAATTATTACAGTAAAATTTAATCACGAGATGGTTTGAAATTCTATACTACAGGGATTGAATCACGAGATGTTTGAAATTATGATTCTCTAAATAGTTATGTTCGAAAGTATTTCGTTGCTCCACAGTGCTCTCGTGCTCTCTTGCTCCAAATATGTCTCTCATGAAAATCTCTCCTTGAAATTTTTTGCAAAAATAATGAAATAATGAAATTTTTTTACTATTTAAAGAACTTTTTATGAAATTAGATTTTCGAAGATAATTTGCTGCTCATTTTTCAATTTACCATTTTTTTTCACTTAAAAAAAATAAAGTCGTGCTTTTTCTATTTGTGTCTACTCGGTGCATTTGTTATCTAACCGCACCAGTGCGTCAGTTAATAACATAGCAACTAAAACGAACTGATGCAGTTAACTCTACATTAGCACTAATAATAATAAGTCCATTTTTAAGGCACCAAAATTACTTTTAGGTATGTACACCAAAATTTATTATTTATTTTGCTCAAATGCAAGGAGACAATATCATAATTATATCGAATGGACAATTCTTCAAAATCCAGCTCGTTCCATAATATTTCTCAAAGTCCATCGCAAAATTCTCCCTATCCATCTCGAGACGTAATATTTACTTCAGATTTTATTTATCTTTTCATTATCTAATTGAATTTATTTTTTTTATCCATGTCAATCAGCGGAATAAAATTAATGTATACAAATTTGGAGGTTCATGTAGATTCATAATCGAGTTCAGATGCACAAAATATTCAAATAGCTCCAAAACGTCAGAAGCTCTTATCAAGAGAAACATACCGCTAGGTGCATTTGGTAGATGAAAATGGATAGCCGCTTCACCCTGGTAATTGTAACATTGCATCTTCTAGCCATACTCCTGGGACAATGGCGGTAATAATAATTGTTTGGTATATTAATTTAATTATTTCAACGTCAAACCAATTAATTATGCATTGTCGATGTGCTTACTAATTTGTATAATATATTTTATACTAATCATGTTCAAATATATTTTTTGAAATTGTTAGGATTCTAGTGATGATGAGCGACCTACCTACTATCTTCTGTTTCACCCCACGACAATGTCAAATTGAGATAATGTTGAATTAAGAGAAAAAATCGGAGAGGAACGATACCAAGAGTGGTTGAATCAAAAACCTATTCAATTTCCACTACGTCCATATTTACCAATTAGGAATGGCTACAACAGTAGTATATCTTCACAAGCTCGCAATGGAGGAAATTAAATAGAGGTTCGTATGGATGATTACTTAAGGGATACAACTGCCATGGAGACAATGTTGTTAGATGCATTCCAGAATGATGATCAACTAGGGGATGATGCTCATATCGCTGATACCTTTTTCGAAAGGCTTAAATTTTTTTCCACCACCCCTCTTTTTGTACCTAGCAGTCAGTAAAACTCTACCCAGTTGAGGACAATGATGTTATTGTACAATTTGAAAGCAAATTTTGGCTTGTCGAATGCATGTTTCTCAAAATTTTTGAGGTAATTTACCATCAATTCATCTCTTATATTTTAAGAAATATAATCACACAATGAAAATTACAAATGGTCAATTTTATGAACATTAATAATTATATCGGCATTAATGTACATTTAATATTGTACATGATCACCAACTATAGGTTATTCAAAGATAAGGTTCTTCTAAGCGATAATGTCTTGCCCGGTAGCTGCGAAGATGCAACGAAATTGTTGAAAATGTTGGGTGTTGAGTACATATCATATCATGCATGTCCAAATGGTTGTATTCTATATAGAGGAGAATATGCAGGCAAAGAGATATTTCTGAAATGTGGGCATGACAAGTATGATAAATAAAATAAAAAGGGTAACACGTGGTCCTTCTTTTAAGATATTGAGGCACATGCCTATAATCCCAAGAATTCAAAGGCTCTTTCGTTGCAAAGAATTAGCTATGTTAAAGGGATGGCATGCCTCACACAGAAGTGAGTTAGGAGTTATATGAATCCCAACACATTCAATAGCCATGAAGCATATAGAGGATACATGGCTCGAAAAATTCAAGGATGAAGTAGGAAGTCTACGACTCAGCATAGCCATTTATGGCGTCAACCCATATTCCCTCCAGAACACCAACTATAATGTTTGGCTTGTAGTAGTTATCAATAACAATATCCCCCCATGGTTGTTCGTAAAGAATAAACATCTTATGCTGGCTATCATAGTCCCTGGTTGAAGACAAGTGAAGAATATGGATGTATACTTACAACCACTAGTAGATGAATTGAAGGAATTATGGGATGGGATAAATGTATACGATGTATCAAGACCCATCGCAACAGAGAGGAGTTTTACGTTGTATGGCATATGTGCTTACACGACACATGATTATCCAAGCTTAAGAGTTTTCTCTGGTAAATTACATGTTTATTGATTTCTTTATATACATAACAATATTCTTTTGCATAGTAGTTATTTAATTCGTTGTAATTGTTCTGATTTTCATGATATTATTTAACGTGCCATGCACATATATTATATACAATAATTTTGCAGGTCTCGTAACAAAATGGTATTTTGGATGTAAATGTTGTGGACCTTATCTTAAAGTTAGATGGTCCAACGACCTACGAAAGCCAATGTATGACTGCTCCAGGGTAATCCTCCCAGAAGAACACCCTTACAAAAGGGCAACATCCACTTTCAATGGTAAACGAGAGATAACCCAAAGGCCTCCAATAACGACACTCGTTGAATGGATTAGAGTATATGAGAGAGAGAAGGAGAAGGATCTCACAGAAATGTTCGATTCAAATGGGGAGCATATGTTCTATGATCCAGAATTCTTCGACACCTATGTTGATAAATTTCCCATTGGGATGAAAAAGAAATCGATCTTTTATAACCTCCCATATTGGGAGCATCTTAAGATTACCCAGTTAGTAGATCCTGTGCATATATTTAAAAATATTTCATCTTCTTTATGGAGGCACATATCATCGAAACAAAGTGACACATTGGTTGTTAGGAAATATCTTATTACTTCAAAAACTAAAAAGAAACATTGGCCAAGACGATGAGAAAGTACAGGATTAGAGGCAGGCGTTGGTCTCTCTAATTCATGGTATTTCAAAGAAAGTGATATACCATGGATTTTAAAAAAATATGATCTTTCTTTCGTAAAGGAATTTATAATGGGTGTGAGGGTGTCATCTTCAATATGGGTCTTCACTACGGATTTTCTTCACTGTGGAAGACCATTTGTCAGGGTTGAAATCACATGACCATTTGAATATTCTAAGAGTACGTATAATGTCAAAAGCATGATTTTATTATTTTTTTTATTAATAAATTTTATCCCATGCAGGGATCATAAAACATAAGTAATTTTGTACATTATTGCATGTGTTTATAACTTTACAGTGTCATTATCCTTTGTTCGTGTGTGGGTGTTTGAAACATGAATTCCCCCAAAACCTAGGATGTGACATATCTAAATTCTCTGCATTTGTACGTTGGATCACGTCATAGGAGATTCACGTGGCTAGCATTCCACGGTGGCGTGAAGAGATAGTTGAGATTGTTTGTATGTTTGAGAAGAAACTGCCGAAGAGTTTCATGGACTTGCAGGTTCATCTTCTAATCCACCTAGTAGATGAGGTTGAATTAGTTGGGGTGGTTTCTTGTCGTTGGATGTTCTTAGAGAGGTACATGAAGAAATTGAAAGGTTTTTTAGACAAAGGGCAAAACTCGAGGGGTCTATTGCAGAGGGGTACATATCATATGAGTATTTCGATTATTCTAGTGAGTACATCAAACATATCAACAACATACCAGGTGCGGTGATTTGGGACGATGAAAGGGATGAAGACAAAAGAGAAGGGGAGTTGCTCCAAACGAATGGAAAAAGTTGCTTGAAGTGTAAGCGACTTATAATTTTTCAAATTTACACAAAGTAAATATTCATGTTGAACTTCAATATAATGTATATTTTGGTCTCATATGTACTATATGTAGGTTTTATTTCATCAATGAAAGCAGAAATTGAAGCAATCAATAAATTTGTTCTTTACAATTTCGAAGCGACACAACAGTGGGTCGCATTGTACGAACAAAAGAGGATGAAATGGGATAGTGACGGGAAATAATTCAGATGGTTGAATGGTAGAAGTGTGCCTTATCTCGATCATTTAAAAGAAAATATGCCAAAAATATGCCCCAACAGTTGGGTTTCTGACCAACTCAGAGAGAAATACGATGCAACTGTTCGTTACCCATGAGTTGAAGAGGATGCATTAAACGTAGGGATTGGGTGCACCCACTTGGCAGTAATCTATTTATGTACATTTTAAACTTAATAATGCACCTTTGAAAAGTAATTACATCTATATTTCATATTTCAACTGTTGGGTTATTATAAGACACGCGACACTATGATTTTTTAACTTTTTATAGGTGCATTTATTACCATCTATGTGGGCATATGGACACCATTTTCGCACAAAAAATGTCGATGATGGACACATGACACAAGACTGTGGAGTGGAAGTCGAGTTCGATCAATCTAGTTGATCTAGCCACCTTGCTCAAAACCTAGTACGAGGGACGTTAGGTTACATCAGAAAGATACAAGAAAACATTGAAGTGGATTTCTCTTCTTTCCAATGTGTTATTTTTAGGTGCAAGTAGTGGGACACCTTTGATCAGAATAATGTAAAAGAAGATCGTGATAGTAGGCTAATATGTATCAACTCTAGAAAGATGTGGGATGAAGCTAAGGAGCTCTATGTTTTCCCCGAACACTGAAACCGAATGTTTTTTTACCCAGATGTGTTGGATAGGGATTGGTGGTTCATATTGAGACATGACCCTAGATCAAAACATATTTTTTAGAACAATAGTGTTATCACGCCAAGCGCGCTCGAAGAGAATGAGAGTGATCATGAGAATTGAGAGTGATATGGTACATGTGTTATTTCATTATTTATACTTTTTAAGATGGATATTTATAAAGAAGAGGACTTAATTACCTTATAACTAAGACTTTTTTTTCGAAACATTATAATCTGTATTTTGAATTAATTGGTAATTTGCATTGTGTTAATGTTAAAATCATTTCACTTGAAAATTTTCAATTATGTTGATCTCGAAAACAATGACGTACTCTATAAAGTTCCTTTTTATTATAATGTCAATTCCTAAAATAATACAACTACTCGATTGCTTTAAATGTGTGTGAATGATATCTTCAAAATGTATACTATTATTTTTGGTATGTAAAATCATAATAAAATAATGATAATTCTAAATTACATGAATTAATTTGCATTATTTTCTGAACTTTATTATGTTACAAAAATTCATATTATTCTAGATTTATTATTTTACAAATATTTATATTCATAAAAATTTAAAATTTTACAATTTTATACTTATGGTAATTCAACAATATTTATGTTATACATTTTACTTACAGCAGTTATGGTTCAAAATTGACAATTAATTTATAGTTTTACAAATTTACAAATTTAAAATTTTTAATGAAATTGAATGATGACAATACATACAATTACAATTACAATTTTACAATTTCACAATACAATTACAATTACAATTACAATTTTAGAAATATTTTACGTCATACAATTAAAATTAAAATTACAATTACAATTACAATTTTAAAATTTTACATACAATCAAAATTACAATTACAATTTTAAAATTTTACATACAATTACAATTACAATTACAATTTTAGAATTTTACATACAATTACAATTACAATCATTTCACACTAATACAATTAAAATTTCACAAATATTTTACATACAATTACAATTACAATTACAGTTTTACAATTTCACATACAATTACAATTACAATTTTACATATATACAATTACAATCATTTGATGATAAATTAAATATTACAATTACAATTAAAATTTTGCAAATATTTCACATACAATTACAATTTTACACACAATTAAAATAAAAATTTCAATTACAATCACGACATAATATTTAATAAATATCATGATAACCATCGTAGAAACATCATATTCGACTAAAAAACACATTCAAAATCGCTAACATCATCTAATCATCGTGATCATGATCATCTCACAAAACACAAGCATTGTATAACATCATCAAAACACAAACATCAAATATACATCACATGTCAAATAACTGCTATCACATACACATCTATCTGTAAGTTGGACATTAAACGAACATATCTAACATGACCTAACAATATACACATCATGATGAACACCAACATGTAAATTAAGTACATCTGCAACATGAACATAATATATATGTATACATATAATGTCAAAAATATACAACTATAATATAACTGCATGTAAATGTCAAATATCAGCTGGTGGTACATCAATAGTAGTTCTAGTTGAGGCCTGCTCAGTCGATGGTGCAACCTTGACATGCTCATATAGATGATGATCACGTGCCTGTTGATGTGGAGGTGCCTCATGTTGATCAGGAACGGCCTACTCATGATGACTCGTGGATGGTCCATCCTGCTTAGTGGATGGTGCAACGTGCCTGCTTAGTCGATGGACCTGCCTCCTCAGATGGACCTACACTCTCCTTTGGATCAGATGCCTGCTCAGGACTAGGACATGTCTGCTTAGATGGTGAAGACTGCTCAGACGATGCCTGCTCATGATCATGACTGGATCCTGCAGGCTAATCATCATGATCATCTCCGACGCGTGGTGGAAGAGGAGGTGGAGTACTAGAATGATGGTCACTCCCCTCATGATCATGATCATCAGATGATGCACTGCTCGACCTTCGTACTACATATACACCATGCCTGCCAACCCTCCTCGCCTGTGTCATTACTCTAGTAGCTCCAACGATATGCCACATGAGGGTCAACATATCACAGGGCTTGACTCTCCATATCCGTATCAGCCTATCATAAGCACGTATCTCTCTGATAGTAACTGGCCTGAATCCCTCCTCAACTAGGAGTCGACAGAGTTGGTCGCCCAACTCCATCCTGAATCAGGTGTCAGGCCTACGGCTCACACCTGTCGGTATCTGCGCTTGATCAGGACCAAGTCTATCACTGGCCTGATCCTCTGCCTATGATATCTCCTTGTCATCGTGATCTACACCTGGATCATTCGGTGGTGGTGGAATCTCATTTCCAACAAATGACCCAATATCTACAAAATATATATAAGTACACAACAATAATTAGACAATTTCATTAAACAATTTAATAAAACAAGTTAAAGAACGTGTTAGAATAAATTTAAAGAAAACACTAATATTACCTCTCTCATCCGTGGATCATCCTGTGTGAAGAGGATTTTGGCACACCCTCGCCAATCCAATCTAGCATACGGAGATGGCACCAGATTGGAGGCATGATCCTTAACATTGGATAACAACTCCAATGCATCATGCGATATCCTGGTGGAAAAGTCAGACTCGCCCCTCTTGGGCATCATTTGGCCCCAAATCTCCATCTGTACGTGCAACATCGACATACGAGGCTACCGAAAAAAATTAGGCCTCGTCTCTGGAAACTTCTCAAAAAATAAACGAAATAAATTTGAAGCAAAAGGGAAGGTCAACCTCCCAGGTGCATGAGAACGACATCTATCTAATGTTGTACAAAACTACCGAAAAAAAAAATCGCAAATCACCTCACAAGTTGTGGCACCTATAATAAATATTCAACATAAAATAAAAGTGGGCAACTAATGTGTTTCCAATCACTAGTATGGTGTGTAATGGTTGTTAGCAGTAATGAGAGGCACCTCACCTCCTCTACACCAAATGAAGAAATACGTAACTGACCACTGGAAACCTCAAAAATCTGCAAGAGAAAGTATATCATCGCTAATGTATCTCTGGGAGTACACCAACTGAATCCCTGCTGCATAGTCGACAGGAACCTCTGGGAACTGGGGCAAATCCTGCCCTCTCCTAGATAGGCCAGTAATAAAATATATTTCCTCCTCAATGCGCGTGTGCACTGGTTAGGACCGATCCGAAAAGCCTGTCGGTGGGCATCCCACTTGAAGATGAGTTGTCTCAATTGCCCATTATGGCCCTTCAGGGATGTAGCCTCCTCATAGAACTTGAGGAGGCCTACCTCCATTGGGAGAAACTAGGTGGCTGCAATAATAGGGCGAGGGTACATAAGTCTCTCCCTCTCTCATGTCTCCTACAAGCGAACCACGTTATACTAGTCCTCCATATGTTCTTGTTGTTCCCTTTGTTCTCTCCTTTGACGTCGTTGAATGTTTCACATATTAAATATTTTTTTTATTAAATGAGACATGTATTTACAAATATATATATATATATATATACACAAAAAAAATCAGTCTGTGCACCCAAAAAAACAGTCATGCACTGGTACCGGTGCGTACGTTTTTATTGCGCACCGTCCTCGGTGTGCATGGAAATTTTTAGCGCACCACAAAACATGAAATGTATTTTCTTCTGTGGTGCGTTGAGGAAAAATATCCACCCCAGGGCAGATACTTAGGTCAACGCACCCCCCAACAATAATTCATGGTCAATGGTGCGGTCTTTTAAACGACTGCACTGTTGACTATGTACCAATGTCGGGAGGGCAGTGCGCTGACCAAACTATGTGCCCCAGGGCATATAGTTTAGTCAGTGCAACGCCCTCCTGACATCAGTACATGGTCAACGGTGCAATCCTATAAACAACTGCATCATTGACTATGTACTGATGTCAGGAGGGCAGTGTGTTGACCAAAATCTCTACCCCGGGGCACATAGTTTGGTAAGCGCGCCGCTCTCCCGGTGACTGGGACATAGTTAATGATGCGGTCGTTTAAATGATCGCACCGTTGACTATGAACTGATGTCAGGAGGGTGGTGCGCTGACCGAACTCTCTGCCTTGGGGTGCATAGTTTGGTAAGTGCACTACCCTCCCGACACTGGTACATAGTCAACGGTGTTGTCATTTAAATGACCACACTGCCATATCAGATTTTAAAAAAACATGGTGCGCGTTTTTGGTACCGCACCAAAACCTGGTGCGATTTCTATTAGCACTGTTCGCGGTGCAGCCTATAAATTTATAGATAGCACCATGAACGGTGCGAGCCGAATGGCTGGAGCGCATCGCGGAGGAATTTTTATTTTTTAAATGGTAAAATTTAAACTTTTGAAAAATATAATCCACTAAAGCATTTAATTATTGAGAAACAAGTAAAATACCTGTACATTTGGACACTGAGGAGGCGTATTTGTTGAATAATTTGAAAAACCAAATTTGCCCACCATTTTCCAAAATTCAAACTCCACAAGGTGGGCAATGAACGATAGAAGTGCGTGCAATGGGAGCACCAATGACAGGGTGTCTCACACAAGGGAAATTCACACCCGTGCTTGAGAGCTCTGGAGCACTGAAGAAGTGAAAATACAGATTTTTCGGTCAATAATTTTTTTTTATTTAACCTTGTTTCGGTGCTCGGGTTTTTGAGGCACACCAGGCGGTTTCTGCCTAGCATACCAGGCCCGTTTCTATTTGAGCACGGGTTTTGAGGCACACCGGTACTATTTCTAAGTAGTACACCGATGCGCTATAGTAATGAGACGCACCGGGTGGGTTTGTATGGAGAGAACGATGTCTCGATGTGCCAATTTTTAGTACACACCGATGCTTTGTGAGTTAAACGCACCGGTGCGGTTTTAATGAGAAACACATCAGACAAAAAACATCTGCAAAAACCTCCACCCACCAACCTCCTCTAGAGACCTCTGCTAAAAATGGATATCTGGGCTATTTTTATAAGGGGTTCCTCAAAAACATTTGATAGAGGGTATTTTCCTTGTAGTGTTATGTCCAAAATTTCCCAAAACATTCGCTGGGCCCACAACTGTCAATAAATAGTTTGTTAAGTATTAAGAGTAAAAATCATATTGTCTCAACAAGAAAAATCATAAAACCATTAATCCTTCCAAAATGGTCTATTCCAGAAGTACAAAGTAGCAGTCACTTCAACCCCACTTATCAGAACTAATGTATCCCAACTGCATATCCATACCTGCACATAATAAAAGTTAATGTATGTCAGCCATAATTGTTGTGTTATTCAACATTTAAACCCATTGTGTTCAATAAATAACACCCACCCAATAACAACATTTAAACCCACTGTGTACAATAAATGACACCCACCCAATAATTTCAAAAAATGACATTCAACCGACTCTATTTCCCATTAAAACAAATCAAAGCACATGGATCTACAAAAACAAATTCCCAACCATTAGATCACATTAAATTCAATCCTGATCACACATGCAAAATGAAGCCATTGCAATCCATGCACATCATTGCTAGAAATCAAATTCAACTGCAAAAAGCTATAAAAGAATTTAAACCACTATTGAAGTTGCATGTTTCACATTCAAACCATTCACCATCCCTGGAGACAAACCAACACAAAACACACCCCAAAACATTTCACAGTATATTCATGTTAGCTTTTTCAATTACAACACAATTTTCTTACAGTTTTATTTTAATTTCTGAGTCTTTATTTAAGTTTTCTTACACTTTTATTTTCATTTATGAGTCTTTATTTTAGTTTTCTTATAGTTTTATTTTCACGAATATATATATATATATATATATATATATATATATCATTTTCAAGTTGACTAGAAAATACGACACAACCATAATGCAGAGTATTGGCTAGCTACAAATGAAAAAGAATAGAACTCATTTATAGTTTAACACCAATTCATCTCAAGTTCTAGACATTCATCCCAAGTTCCAGAGATTCATCCCAAAGCCAAAACATTGTTATAAAAACTAGTTCCTCTCATTCAGAATTAATTGAAAAATGAACTAGCTCCCAACTACAATTTAAGAAAAACTAGATGACCAAATAAATTAACGAGACTCCACAAAATTATTTGAAAAGGTTGTCTAGGCTTTATAGCATAAATTGATGACAAACTTGGAATGGGAATGGAAAAAATAGACGTGCACAATTTTGGTGGGTACACAGTTCAGAAAGTAAATTGATGTGAAATTTTCTTCTGCCTAATATGACCAATCCAAGTTTGATTCCTCGATCATGTTGTGCACCATTTCCATAATGATATACTTCTACCTCTCAACAACATCATTTTGTTGTGATGTATATGCAACATTCAGATAATATTTAGGTGTTGCTAAATGCCATGCACTTTCAGAATATTAGATCTACATTAGTGGGTCCATGGTTGCACCATTCCCTCTCTTTCTCTTCCTCCATTTTCTTAGATAGTTTCATTACACCAGGCAATATTCCATGAAATATGATGATAGATGATGCTATGCATTAACATTATCTTCTCATGACCAATAATCCTCTAATTTTATGCGTGTAAAACCTGAGTGATGAAGAATCCAGATAGAAACTTATGTAATATAGCCAAGGAAAGGTTAATGCTTATGATGCATGTCAATGTATGATTCTTCAAATTTTGTGTGCCAGAGTCCTTATCATGAGATCCCAATTATCCATACAAAGCATAACACCAATGTAAATCACTGAAAATATTTCATCAGTCTATTCTCTCCTTTTATTTGAGTTGAGGAGATGAATGTGGAAACCAGATTGTCACTCCACATGGGCTTTGAATTCTTTGAAGATTTGAAAGGATTGATCTTTTGTCTTCAAGTTGTATACCCACATTTTTTGCGAGTGATCATTTACAAAAATATGAAAATATTGGACTGCACTAACACTAGGTTTCATGGGTCCACAGAAATCAATGTGCACCACGTCCAATGGAGCAATTTCCCAATTTTTACTTATGGGATTTGTGTTCTTTTCTCTGTCTAAACAACTAGAGAACAAATCATGTATTTTTGAATGAGAGAAGGCCTCTCACCATATTAGTCCTACTAAGTGCAAGCAAGTATCCAATAAGTTTGTAAATTCTTTATTTTTGACAATGAGAGCTTGATTATTGTTGTAAATAACAACTTGTCAATACCATTTAAAACAACAGAGTAAACATATCGCAGAAAAAAATATTCACCAAATTCTAACCAAAACAGTTATCTTTGTCATTTCTTGTTGAAATTTGCAACAAGAAACAATGAAATTGGAATCCAGAAACAACATGACAACACACACACTAGTGTGAGACCACAGGTCATGTAGTGATGGGTCCTAGCGATACATCATATTGCAAGACAATTTATTTAATAAATTGGAAATGTGTCTAATTTATTTTTCCCTTAATTAAATTGGACAATAAAATGTAATCTTATCTCAAAATCACTTGTAATAGTTAACTAAGTGTGATAAACTTAGTTAGCTCATGAGTTTCGAGTTGAAGGTAGTTGGTGAGACATGCATAGTAATTCTAGTTGTAACAGAGTTCGAAGTGCAATGGTGCATTAGTTTAATGCATGTTGGAATCAGTTAACTCAAATATGCGAGTTAAAGTCAGTTGTGCTAGTTGTGACTGGTTGTTGCACTAGTGAGAGATCAAGTGAATTAAATATTATTTAATTCCCAAACAATGATCTCACATGCAACTGATGATTTACTATTATTAGCTGCATGCATGTCAGTTCCAGTGGAGACCCAGTTGAGATCTAGGTGAAAGGCATGTTAACTATCAGTTGTAGGATGATTGGGTTGCACCCATGCAACCAAACACCCATTGTATTGGCCATGATCCTTGCGCAGTCAAGGAAGGGAAAAATTCTTAAATAATAGGGATTAAATTCCACATGAATTGCGCAAGCAAGGCAGCTTGTTTATAGGCTGAGAATTGGCTAAGTATTGGTCAGTTTTGTCCAGGACAATGTGAGACAATTAGCTAAGTACATGAGGCTCTTGTGAGAAGAGTTGTATTGTAATTGTTTCATGTATCCATGATGAATATACAATAGAATATAGTGGGGTTTTGAGCAGCAAGCTTTCCCCGGGAAAATATATGTGTTGTGGTTTGATTTGCTTCTTTCTTTACTTATTGTCATTGGTGATCGTGTTATTTTCCGCAATTGATTTGTAGAAGGATTCAATATCTTGCTTTAGTATATCGCATGATCGGATCGAATCCATTGGAATACATATTTTTTGTATAATTTCTACGTTGTATCAGAGCATAGGAAATCACAATAGTGGAGGTGGAGTTGAGTTTGTGACTGAATAGAATTCGAATTTGCAAAAGACTTTCTTGGTGCTACAGGTGATTCAGGATCGAAATGGATTTCAATGGCTTGAGATTGGAGTATGCACTCGAGGGCAGCTCTAACTATATTTCTTGGAAAGACAGGATGGACAGAGTACTTGAAGACAATGGCTTGAAGGAATTCATTGACAACGATGTTCCCAAACCCGTTGTGACATATGCTGCAAATATTGATGCATGGAAAAATAAAGTGGCAAAGGCGAGGGGGATCTTATTAGAGGGAGTTAGAGATACACATTGTCTCGAGTCTCCATGGCAAGGCGACTCCATATGCAATATGGAAGGCCTTGAAAGATCTGTTTCAAAACAACATTGACCAAAGGAAGTTGGTGTTGGAGGAAAAGCTCAGGAAAATCAAAAAGGAGAAATCCATGCGATTGTCCCTTCAGAGGAAGCTTGATTTGCATGCAGATGAGGAACTCTTGGTTCCAAAGGATGAACATCAAGATGTGGAGCAGCCACATGAGGAGGATCATGGAGTGGTAGAAACCAATCATGTAGAGCCATCCACCAGACATGGTAGGAGGTACACAACACAGACCTCCAAGAGGGGGAAATTTCGAGCCAAATGGGCAGAGGGAGTACATGAAGCAATACCTCTAGGTGTGAGGTGGGGCGATGTGCAGAATTAATCCCAAGAAGAAATTTGGGTAGGATTCAATGATATGGTGTGTCTCATGGATCAAACCTAGCTACAAGGAGCCTGCAATAAAACAATAGCAGGAAGGATCGATTAGATTGATGCAGTCAGTTGTCAGGAAGATAAAAATAAGAGTGACAAGTGTTGGATATTGGAGTGCAGATCAGATTTGGCAGCAGTGCAGAGTGCATGGATGCAGATGTCAACAGTGCAGAGAGTCCAGTAGACATGTGCAGTAGCTAGCAGTAGTCAGAGGACTCTGATGACATATGCATTATATTGATTCAATTGTTTGGAGGCTATTTAGTTTCATAAGTGTTGCATGCATGACTTGCATGTGCGAACAACACTAGATAAGTGTTGCATGCAAGAGTTGCATGTGCGAAAAACACTAGAGAAGTGTTGCATGCAAGAGTTTCATGTTGCATGTGCACATGCAAGAACATTCAAAAGGTACCTGATCAGGACATATCGATTCCTTTCTTGTTGAGAGGGAGTGTTGAAATTTGCAACAAGAAACAGTGAAATTGGCATCCAAAAACAACATGACAACACACACACTAGTGTGAGACCACAGGTCATGTAGTGATGGGTCCTAGCAATACATTACTGTGAAAGCCAATTTATTTAATAAATTGGAAATGTGTCTAATTTAATTTTCCCTTAATTAAATTGAACAATAATATGTAATATTATCTCAAAATCACTTATAACAGTTCACTAAGTGTGATAAACTCAGTTATCTCATGAATTTCGAGTTGAGGGAAGTTGGTGAAGCATGCAGAGTAATTCTAGTTATAATAGAGTTCGAAGTGCAGTGGTGCATTAGTTTAATGCATGTTGTAATCAGTTAACTCAGTTAAGTGAGATAAAGTCAGTTGTGCTAGTTGTAACTGGTTGTTGCACTAGTGAGAAATCAAGTGAATTAAATATTATTTAATTCACAGTCAGTGATCTCACATGAAACTGATGATTTACTATTATTAGCTGCATGCATGTCAGTTATAGTGGAGACCCAGTTGAGATCTAGGTGAAAGGGATGTTAACTATCAGTTGTAGGATTATTGGATTGCACCCATGCAACCAAACACCATTGGATTGGCCATGATCCTTACGCATTCAAGGAAGGAAAAAATTACTAAAGAATAGGGATTGCATTCCACATGAATTGTGCAAGCAAGGCATGTTGTTTAGAGGCTAAAAATTGGCTAAGTATTGGTCAGTTTTTTCTAGGACAGTGTGAGACAAATCGCTGAGTACAAGAGGCTCTTGTGAGAAGAGTTTTATTGTAATTGTTTCATGTATCCATGCTGAATATACAATAGAATATAATGAGGTTTTGAGTAGCAAGCTTTCCCCAGAAAAATATCTGTGTTGTGGTTTGATTTGATTCTTTCTTTACTTATTGTGATTGGCGATCGTGTTTATTTTCTACAATTGATTTGCAGAAGGATTCAGTATCCTTCTTTAGTATATCACATGATCGGATTGAATCCATTGGAATACATATTGTTTTTATAATTTCTACATCTCTCTCAGTTGCATTTGTTATCAATGTTATCAATAGTTCTAGGATGTGCACTTTATAACTAGGTCCGAGAAGTAGGTTTGAGAATAGAGCTAAGGCTACCCTTAGCAACCAAACAACTTGTAAAATCACCGTGTCTTCCCAAATCCAAACCTAGGATGTATGTTAGTGTCTCCAACCTTGTTGGACTTTAAATGGAGACTTTACAATTTTCAAGAGTTAAGGATTTAATTTAATTCAAACAAAAGTAACTAGAGCATAACAACATCAAAATATTGAGCTGGCCATTATGTCTTTTTTTACAACTCAATGGTGAGAGATCAAGTCTGATGGGAGTGAAAAATCGTTGGAAAATTATCACTATTAAATATTTTTGGCTACCATTTTTTCATAGAGCATGTATAATTTATTGTACAATAATTTTTTCACTGTGATGCTATTAAAAAACATCAGCAACTCAATTGTATGTAAGTTTGAACATATACAGCAACACAATTAACAAAATGTATAACAAAATTAATTAGATTACAACAATTTTTTTTTTTTTGTCTAGGCAGTGCACTTTATAACTAGGTCTGAGAACAGAGCTAGGGCTACCCTCAACAACCAAATAACTTGAAAAATTACCATGTCTTCCCAATCCAAACTTAGGATGTTTGTGAGTGTCTCCAAAATTGTTAGACTTTACAATCATTGTATCTTAAGTGTAAAAACAAGTTATCAAAACAGTCATTGTATTTTAAGTGTAAAAACAGGTTATCAAAACAATCATTGTAAATTTAAGTGTTAAAACAAGTTATCAAAATAATAATCACTGATATATTTGAAGACATACAACTAATTCCTTCAGTAGATTTGTTTTTTTAAGGATACTCTCAAAAAGGAATATGTGTGAAAATATCTTGATCTGCTACTAACATACATGTGGATCATTCCTGTAATAAAGAAGAGATATGTTTTGATTGTATGAAAGCATACTTTTCAATTATTATTAACTAAATGCATGCAATAATTCTGCAAGTAGTTGCATCTATGGCAAGAGTTATTTATGTATCTCGTACTAGGAGAAGTGGCAAGAGAGTGACAGGGGGTGGCCAGCTGCGATGCACTTCATCAGATGATGAAAGGACAGGTGATGTGAATGTCAACAATGCTCCAAGGAATGTTTTTGAGGATGATCATGTGGTTGAAGCTGATGTTTTCACACCATCACTCACAGAGCCACCGTCAACCATAGTCTAAGGGGCAAGTTCAACTAAAAATATCAGCACTATAGGAGGTTGGAAAAAATAAGAAATGTTAGTTGCAATTGATGAGATAGAGTTTAATGGATATTCAGTTTGGGCATTTGCAAAGAAACATGGTATTCCTCCCTCATCAATACATTATTAGATAAATGGGCTCAATCATACTAAACATGGAGGGCCTCTTACAGTTATGACTGAAGAGGAGGAGGTCAAGGTGGTTGAGTGGTGTAAATAAATGGCCCAATTGGGACATGGGCTAGAGTTGATACAACTCAAATCCACAGTTGCTCAAATATGTCAAGGGATGCCAAACCCATTCAAAGATGGGTTTCCTGGTAAATCATGGTGGTTTGGGTTTAAAAAAAGGCATCCAGACCTTCTATTGTGTACAATTGAGGGCCTTGACAAAGACAGAGCATTAAATTTTCACCCTGCAGTTGTATGTCAGTTATATGGCACTCTTTCTAATGCATATGATAAACATTCTTATGGTGCAGACCATATATGGAACTATTATGAAACAGGTTTACAAGCGGGAAGGAATTGTTGCATGTGGGTAATTTCCAAGAGAGGGAGCCAAAATGTGCGAAATATTTTGCCTAAGAATAGGGAGTTGATAAAAATTTTATGTTGTGTCAATGCAATTGGTGCTTCAATCCCATGATTTTATCTATTCAAAGGTAAGAATCAACTGAAAAACTATATATAAAATTGTGAACCAGGTGCATGCATGGCTACATATCCCCATACATGGATGACTAAAGAAATTTTTTTAAATTGGATTTTCCACTTTGCTGCATCTTGCCAGGTGGTGTCTCACCCTATAACAAACACCTATTAATATTAGATGGCCATGGAAGCTACATGGATGTACAAACAATTGAGGAAGAAAACAATTTGGGAATTGACCTTTTAGCATTGCCCGCATATACTAACATATTTCAACCCCTTGATGTTAGTGTGTTTGGCCCTTTCAAGAACTATTCCAGGTCAAAGCATGTTGCATGGATGGAAACGAATCCAAGGGTTGAGGTGAAAAGGTTTGAGCTAGCAGAGCTTGCAAGTAAATCTTTTAAAAGGGCTCTGACACTATCAAATATCAAGGTTGGCTTTAGGAGGATAGGAATTTGGCCATTGAATTATGATGCTCTTATGCATGGTACAGGTTGTATCCAATTGTTTCATGTGGATGGTCAGGAAGAAGGGCATGTCCAAACCGATGTTGAAGTGCAAGAAGAAGTAGATGAACAAGATAATGTGGTTGCAATTGGTAATATAATTTTTCTCTCTCAACGAAAGTTATATGCTGATGATGATGAGCATGTATGTGGAACATAGTATATTCATGAACAAATTGATAGCAACATGGAGGTTGTTCTACCAACTAAATCACATGAACTTTTGTTGTTGATATTGTTAATGACATTGTTGAACATGCAGTTGACAATGCAGATGTAGTTGAAAATGAAATTGTTGATATTTTTAATGACATTGAAAATGACCAATTGACATTTCCAATCCAAGTAAACCCACCATCATGGCTGGCAGAAGACATGCTTAATTTGAACGAACACAGTGTCTCAAGAACCAATGAACAAAGCATGAACATGCATTCACAACCAGCTGAATTGAACAGTGAAATTGTTCATTTTTTTGTGGACAATAGATTAATGGAAGAAGATGAAGCACATAATGAGGCATCAGATAAAGATAACAATATAGTTCAATCAATTGTCACGGATACTGAAATGCAAGTGCCAAGAAATGACATGCAGGTTGGGGGTGGAGAAGTTACTTGGGCGGTTCCTAAAGCTACCAATAGAAAGAGCAACAATGAAAAATAAGCAAGGAACACCTGGTAGTCTTCATTTGGGCCGAAGTTCACAATTACTCACCTCAGAGTACTATATAAAACTCTTAGTTGAGTCTTAAAAAAATGTTGAAATTCAGGAATTAAAACAGGAAAAAAAGGATCTAGCCAAGGAGAAGAAGGCAGCAAGGGTTGTTGCAACACAACATTGAGTAGATGAAAGGCTTGAAAGAGAGAGAGCAAGGCAAGAGAAGGCACAAAAAAACAAATGGAAAGATAAGAAAATGAAGAAAGAAAGGCTAAACAAATGCTTGAAAAGGAACAAAGGATGACTGATATTGTTGACATAAATGCAATCACAGTTGATGAAACCAGGGAAATGTCCAACACATTGGACAATATTGCAAATAATACACCATTATTCCAAGACCTCATAAACATTCAAGTGCCTCACTATCAAAATGGGTGTTTACCCACTTGCCTTATTCTTACCAAGGGAGGTGTGAATTCAATGTAGGCTCATCACACACCTCCACTTAGCGCAAGTGTGAGGTATGGGTACTCAATTCCTCCATGGTTGGAAGGGATAAATTGGTGTCAATTATACGGAAGCAATCAACCATGTCTTAATAAACCCTTCTTAGGAAGGCCAACCTACTTGGCTCAATCAGGCAACTCAGGGTTTGGCACTGAAGATTCTCAAGACCATAAAGAATAGGGGTGTTATATTTTTTTGGTTGTAACCACATTATGATATGGATTTTGGATGGACTATCTATTTTTCTTGTCACATGAAAGGTTGATTTATTCCATACTGTATGCAACATTGTAACCAAATCGATCTTAGAAGGAACATCTCTAGTCTATTATAATGGAACATTCTGATAGAATGACATGAGAATGTTGTTAGTTATGTTAGTTTTTTGATACTGTATATGGTTAGTTCTATTAGTTTATGAAGATTTTCTAAATTTCTATATGTTTGGACTTTTTTTAATCTTAATAGATCCAAGATTTCTTGTCTACTACACTAAGTATAATTCAAACGTTTTCATCATACTTCACAAACCATATCTCACATATCTATCCACACATAACATGCAACAAAGCGTATGTCTTTATACAAAATTCATTCATATGAATATTAACATCTATCATAGAAGGAACATGTATAGTCTATTATAATGTTGTTATTATTGTTAGTTATTTAAGGTTTAGGGTTTAGTTGTTAGTACAATATCATCATCTCTACAACACAACTCTCAAAATCAATCATCCCTCTCGAGTCTCAATACAACAGCCAACAACCAAGACAACACTCACTCACACATACAACAAATATGCTCACAACAACTCTCTCACTCAGTCATATGCAACATGAAAACAATGATCTATGCACAAAACTCACTCAAAATTACAAATCTTCAATATAAAATGCAAAGTATGTATATAACTCTCTGCTACATGTGACACTTTGCCATAACTTCTTTGCAAAAAAAAAAAATTTCAGCATACAAAATGCCAATACATAACCTTAAAATAAACTCAGTTAATGCAAATCACAACATCATCATCTCTACAACACAACTCCCAGAATCAATCATCCCTCTCGAACCTCTATACAACAGCCAATAGTCAAGACAACACTCACTCACAGATACAACAAATATGCTCACAACAACTCTCTCACTTAGCCATATGCAACATGACAACAATGATCTCTGCACAAAACTCACTCAAAATTACAGATCTTAAATATAAAATGAAGAGTATGTATATAGCTCTTTGCTACATGTGACACTTTTCCATAAATTCATTGCAAAAAAAAAATGCCAGCATACAAAATGCAAATACATTACCCTACAATAAACTTAGTTTATACAAATCACAATATCAACATCTCTACAACACAACCCTCAGAAGCAATCATCTCTCTCGAGTCTCAATACAACAACCAACAATCAATACAACAACCAACAGTCAAGACAACATTCACTCACACAAAAAACAAATATGCTCCCAACAACTCTCTCGCTCAGCCATATGCAACATGAAAACAATGATCTCTGCACAAAACTCACTCACAATTACAAAGCTTCAATATAAAACACAGAGTATGTATATAGTTCTCTACTACATGTGATACTTTTCCATAACTTATTTGCAAAAACAATAGTGTCAACATACAAAATACCAACACATAACCCTAAAATAAACTCAGTTAATACAAATCAATATATCATCATCTCTAGAACATAACTCTCAGAATCAATCATCTCTATTGAGTCTCAATACAACAGCCAACAGACAATACAAAAACCAAGAGTCAAGACAACATTCACTCACACAAAAAAAATATATTCTGACAACAACTCTCTCACTCAACCATATGCAACATGACGACAATGATCTCTGCACAAAACTCACACACAATTACAAAGCTTCAATATAAAATGTAGAGTATGTATATAGCTCTCTGCTACATGTGACACTTTGCCATAACTTCTTTGCAAAAATAATAATGTAAACATAAAAAATGCCAATACATAACCCTACAATAAACTCGTTTAATACAAATCAAAATATCATCACCTCTACAACACAGCTCTCAAAATCAACCATCCCTCTCAAGTCTAAACACAAAAGCCAACAATCAAGAAAACACTCACTCACACATACAACAAATATTCTCATGAAAAATCTCATGCTCAGCCATATGAAACATGACAACAATGATATCTGCACATCACTACACCCCTTCATAAAATATACCCTCACCATACAATTCATAATATCATCATCTCTACAACACAACTCTCAGAATATACAACTCTTAGAATATGTTTAAAGAGGAGCGAAAAAAATAATTACATTCAAACCCTTAGAAAAACAGTTGTTCAAAGAGGAACAAAAAACTGAAAGACAAATTATAGTGATTCCAACCATGGAGATGAATCTACAACTCTTAATATCTATTGAAAGAGGAGCAAAAAAACTAATTACATTCAAACCCTTAGAACAATAGTTGTTGAAAAAGGAACGATAAAACTGAAAGACAGAAAACAATGATTCCAATAATTACATTCTCACCATGGAGAGGAGGGAAACACAATGTATCAACTATTCAAACCCTTTACCACAACCAGAGCTAACTAGAGCTAAATATTTGCCCCCAATTTCAAAGTCGAGCCCCTACCAAGATAATTGAAATATGAAATGACTAACAACCACTATACTCGCAATAAAAACAAACCATATAATGTAGCATAACATATTACATTATCAGTCTTCCAAAACAACAATATCAACAACAGTATCAGTCTTCCAAGTGTTAGTCATCAATATTTTTTACTTGTTGGTGATGACTAGTTGTAACAGCCAAGTTTTCTAGCAGTTGATCCAAAATTTGTCATATTTTCCAGCTGGGAAAACACCCATAAAACTTTTTCGCCCTCCTATTTTTTAGTTCGCCCATCACAAGATGAAACCTCATTATCAAATCCTACCTTGCCTCAGCCATACTAGTCTGCCCATCAGCTCTAAAAGGACAATCCAAATCTATTCAAAAAATCTCCCCTAAGTTAGGAAGTGGCGCTTTAAGACATTTCACCCTTGGCAAACTATCCAAAAGCCAAAAACCTCCATCTGCTATAGACCAGTCATAACAGACCTCCCACTCTACTAATAAAGTTGGTCACAACCCTAAGTCACACCACTAATACACCCTTAAGTCTCAGCAATACATAGACCATAATCTCGAGCTGATTTTAGGTGTTTTACAATGTTTGATGGATCTTTTAGGGACAGGAAACATACCAGCATCTCAGAAGACAATTTTTGGCGCCACATGAGAAGACAGCTGCTTCTCAATGTGATCTTGAGCCTGAGATGCATCTACAGGGCAAAGATTTCTCATCAAGCTCTTGCAACCTCATTCAAGGCCTGAAGGGACAGTAGAAGAAAAACAACACTGTCAAGGGCTGTTAACATCACATGGCTAAGAACCTCCTTCATCTATAAGCAGAGGGTTAAAGCGCCTCCTTCATCTATAAGCAGAGGGCGATGGCCAATGGTTGGTTTTAAAATTTTCCACTGACTGTAGGACAGATTTGTTTTTGACAAACAGGGAGATAGTGAATAGGGTTTTCTGAAGAAAAGTGATGATTGAAGACAGAGATTAAGACAGAGGTTGAAAAAACATCATACATTTTGTTAAGTGAAGGGCCTCCTTCATTCATAAGCAGAGGGCCAGAGCAGTGATTAATTCTAAAGCTTCACTAACTGATAGACAAATTTTAAACATAATAAGGGATAGTTGAAATAGAGAAGTACTGTAAGGAGACCAAAAGGAAAGCAGGGGTACCACTGCAATCCAATGGGTCAAGCTATCTCTTAACAAGGTTTCTGTCAAAAGACAGTCTGCAACTCCAACAAAACAAAATTTGGAGAGTGATTGATGAGGTGAGTCATTGCACAGGTGAAGGAACTTATGATGATTATGTTTTAAGGGATACCGATCTCTCTACTCATAAAAGGGTTTCTTTCAAATAGGCTTATCATGGTTGACAAGGGAAATCTGAGCTCATTTCCCCCAAGAGGCAACACATCTAGACACAGTGGTTCATAACATACAAAAAATAACTTTGGCATAGTTTTTCAGGTTCTAGAAATCATTGAAGGCAAAATATACATGCCACTGCTACAAAAGGAGACATTTTTTCCCTCTAAGTGAGAGGCAGTCAAAGTTTTAAAAGACAAATTTCTCAAAAGGGTTATGTCATTTCGAGAAGGGAAAATACGGTTAGAAAGAGGTGATCATTGATTTTGTGTTTTGTTTGAAACAAAAGAAATTTAGTTTCGTTTTCAAAAAACGAGGTTTCAAATGTGGATTTAAAAACAAAGGATTTTTCAAAACTTTTGAAAAACCCTCTCAAATCAAACATAAAAGGGACCGTTGGTTTTTCCACTTTAACAAAGGTCAAAGCACTGTTGTCATTACATTTTGAAATCCCTCAAGCACGAGAAAAGCCCCTCTTGCTGCTCTCGAGATCAGAGAAAGGAGTTTTAAGCGGAAAAAGCAGAGTTTTTAGGCCTATGAACTGCGCGGCGCGCTCAGACGCGGAAGTTACGAAGGTTAACAAGGCGGCGCGGCGCACCTGTAGCCTTGGGTCCTGTCGTCCCGACAGGTGACCCAACAACCTATTTTGCACGACACTATTTATTGTAAACGCGTCACGCATATAATTAGCCCTCAACACGCCTCCAAATCACTTCTAAAGGCTGCTCCAGCTCTCTAAAAAGCCTGCCACCATGTTAAAGGTATTTATGTGCCTACATAACCTTTGCAAAACTTTTTAAGTAGTGGACAGTAGTTAAAACTCACGAGTGAAGTCACAGTTTTGTTTGGTGTTTTTATTGCAACGAAAAAACAAGATATGCTGTGGTTATGCCGGCATAAAGGTGAACATTGAAGAATGTTGAGATTGCATTAAAAAAGCACCATTATAATTGCCCTCAAAGGGTGATGAGAGATGAAAGCCCTGTTTTTAAGGTGGAGGCTTGGCATTTGAAACATTGATCCTAATTTTAACCACAGTGGTCATACATGTATTTCTTGGCTATTATTCAAAGTCTCCCTCGGTGTTATGCAGAATAAGGTCATGGTTGCCTTTTGACCATAAACAAACCTTAGTGGGAGAACAAAGTAATCAGTTGGAGGTGCTTTTACCGAACTGTGTGCAAAGAAAAATAAAGTAACAAGAGGGCAATGTTTGTTTGAAAGGGGAGTTTTATTGTTGAAATGCTACAAGACCTTTGTTAACACATCAAACATTACAAGCTTATCGCCCTGTCCTATGAACAGTCACCTTTGACTGTGTATACACTTTGGTTGACTGTGTTTATGGTGATGAATTTATTGGTTGAAAAACATACCAAAAGGGAGCAGTGTTTTGATTAAAGAAGAGTCCTGATTGTTTAAACTGCTATAGATTTTTAAGCTCTCACCAAGCATTACAAACTCTGCCACTTTATCTCATACACATAGTAACCTTTGACTGTGTAAGATACATTTTGTGATTGACTGTCTTCGGGTTGTTGAATCTGCTGGTGAAATGCCTACAAGGAAAAAGAAGGTCTTGAACTAAAAGATTGTTTTTTTCCTTCCTCTAAAAAGACAAAGGTGTCTTATATCCTCAAAACATCAAAGGGCTGGGTACCCTTACCACAAAACACAGAAAAAATCACTTTGACTGTGTATATTGATTGACTGTGTTTTTGTTCTTGAAGTTTACTTATTGAGTTGCATACCAAGGGGAAAAGCAACATTCTGAAGGAACAAGGGACCTGATATCACAGAAAAAATTTCACACAGCATTGAGGCAAATGAATCAAAGATCAAACAGTGATATCAAAAGGAGCAGCATGACAGTGATGAACAAGGAGGCTAAAGGGAAGCGCCCGACACGGAAAGGGAAGAAGGAAACATCAGGACTTGAAATTTTGGCTTCTGTTTCAGAGCATGTTGATAGAGACCCTTGAGGGTCATACTCATCGATTTTGGGCGCATTTTGACATGTTTTGGTTTTTTGGCATTTTTGAGTTTTTGGTCAAAACTCATGAAATTCGCCATTTCATTTTGGGGATTCGTCAAAGGAGGAGAATGGTATCATTGGATGCCATAAATTCTGAAGCACACCCTCAGCGATTTTCAGAACATTTGGAGATCATTTTCTCCCTCAAAATGGCGAAAAATGCTCGCTTTTTGCACACTCTGCCCAGTCTATCAGCAGACTGTAATTTTTGGTTTTTTACACACAGGTGTAGTTTTAGAGGACTTCCAGGCATTGGATTGGGAAAATTTCAGTTGTTCCGGAAAGTAGACACTCAGAGCTTTCCAAGGAGCTATCATGAGCCTCGTTTCAACATCAGGAAGGCTACCTAATGTTGCTGGCAAGTCAGGGGACCTTTTGCTGATATAAATTTTGAGTATTTTTGTAATTTTTGAACCTTCAAAAAATGCTTTTTCCAAATGTGCGTCTAGCTATTTTTGCACATGGAAAGTGATGCAAAGTCAATTATTTTTTCTTTTTTAGCATTTTCTAGATATTTTATGAGATATTTTGTGCCTTGGGCTTTGCAAAGCCTCAAGGACAAGTTTAGATATTTTGATTAGGCCAATGGGAGAGCAAGTTGAACCATGAGGTTTTCCTCACTTGAGCCTATATATTCCAAAGGCTTTCATTGTAAAAGGAGGCTGAACTTGAGAAGAGAAGCAATATATGGTCATATAAGCTTTGGAAGAAATACTTATCTTATGCTTTTGGATTGCCTCTTGGATGCTCTTGGATGAATGAAGAAGGATTGTTGTTGGATTCCATGACTTGGTAGAATGGTATAGTGTCTCTTGCTTCATTGTTGTCTTCTAGTTTTCATTCATAAATACATGTTTCTTGCTTGCTATAGATCAGTAGAGAACAAATTTGAGATATGCCCATGGAGGCACCTCAAATTTCCTGAATCTTCATAGCTTTCATGTTTTCTTCTTCCTTAGTTGCATTAAAGAATTCTTAACTGCTCTTTAACAACTTGAGGATATTGTTGCTTGCTTCATTCATAGTTCTATACATGCTAAGTATGACTTACGATATGCCCTGCTTACCTATGGCTAGCTATAGTTCCATCCATGAAATTTCTCTTTGACTGATTAGATTATCATCTTGTTGAACCAAGGAGGCCTAGTTTTGATCTAGCCCTTTGCCTAAAACTATGCAAATCTTGTTGTTCAAAGTGCCCAATAACTTGAAGTACTGTGTTTAGGCATTCCGACATAGTGTTTTGAGTTGTTTGTCTTCCTTAAGTGTTTTCCCCAAAGTCTGATAGCCATTTCCCAAAGTTATAGGGTCTTATACTTCTATGCATGGCTTGAATGTTTATTTCTATGTATTGATTAGCTTGTAGTTACATTTTGCATGATTAATGGTTTTCCCTACCATGTTTATGTTATCTATTTGTTGAAGAGGTAAATCCCCTCTGTGGATAAAGGCGATCCCTACTAGCCCAGAACGGGTTTAGCAACAATCATCAAATGCTACAGCGCAAGTTCCTTATTGCGAATAAATAGACCAACGATGGAGGCCTACCTGGAGTCCAACGCTATGATTCGTAGAAGAGACAGTGTTCTCGTTCCTCAACCTCGGCAGATCACGATCCCCATGATCTCCGTGAATGGATACCTGCACATGCAAGAAACAATACGAATACAAGCATAAAATCCAGAATACGCAACTATATATCAGTCAGAAAGGATATAACTCATCATTAACATAAGTGAAAAACAGAGTGGAACCATAACCAGTAGTCATTCATTAATAAGCAGTCGAAAGAGAGTACAACCAATGTTCTGACGCTGAGGTCTCCTTCGGAGGGGTCTCCAGTCGTACACGTCTCGCAAAGCTTGCCAGGGATGGGACAAGCCTCTCTTAGAGTCTCTCGACGATAGTCTCCTTGCTTGAGTTTGACCTTAAGGGAAGAACGAGGGCTCTTGCAGCATTAAGGCTCTTGGGAATTTGGGAGCTTGGAGATTCAAGACTTGGGCACTTCAAGACTAGCTTGCAATGGCAATGAGCAAGCTTTTATAGATGGAGGAAGGGGAGTTGGGATCCCTATAATTGTGGGATTGGCCCTATATTCAAGGAAGCTTCCATGAGAGGTGGCAAACCACTTCCCTTTCATGGAACTCCCGGAGCCAAACCTCCCAACTCAAGATAGATAACAGTTTCTGAGTCTGTTGAAATGAAACTTCCGCCATTCTTATTTAAAAAACACTCCTTAAATTGGCTGGCGCAACTGCGACTCTGGGACAGAGCGCCAGTTGGCGCGACCTCTTAGTAGGATTTTCCTCATTGGCACGAGTACTAAACTGGCTACCCGCGCCAATGCAAAAAGGGATGTTTTTATGGTTTTTTGCAAGAAGGTGTCTTTAGGGCAATTGAAGCTCATGTTTAGAGGAATGCAATGATAATGGTTTCAAGGCATGACATTACTCACAGGTCACAGAATGGGCCCTCCAATGTGCGGGACGGGGAATGGTAGGGACGGTGACAAATTACTGTGTAACAGATGCCCCCTAAAGCATGATGCCTGAGAGAGAGAGAGAGGGGTGAAATGCTTTACGAGAACGTGTCCAACTGAAACTCCGCCGGTGGAAAACCTGCGTGGAGAAATACAACTGATATCTCAAGTACATGATGTATATGCGGTATGGGCGCAACCATCCAAAACAGAGTATACTATAATCCAGATCCAAGGTATGGACGCAACCATCTAGTGAGGATCAATAAATAGACTCAGGTATGGTCGCAGCCATCCAGTGAATAAGTCATGTAAATAATAATCCACAAAATCGCAGCCTGGATTACAACAGGCACAATCCAGGGTCTTGCGCTCCATCTCGACCCGAACAAAGTACAAGTTCAAGCATGCGAATATGTGAGCTGAAGTCGAACATGCAAGAACATCATCTGATTACCAGCCAACGATGAGAGCTGTTAACAGACGCGAGGGGAACCACCAATAATGACGATGGCCCTCAAGGTACTATAGGTACAATCTACGACATGTGAATCAATGAGATGGCGTCGAACACCCGTAGAATCACTCAATCGGAGGCCAATGATAAAAACCTCACGTCAAATGCGACGAACCTGCCATTGAGGCATGCAGGCTCCAAGGTACCATAAGGGAGTCTCTAGATCAGCTTCTTGGATAATGAGCTGAAGTCGACAGGAAGTGACCTTGATCGAAGGTGGGCCATAATTTTTCCCACATCATCGACACGAGACAGAGGAACATGATGTTTTTGTTGTGAATCAGGACCATATGAGAATCAGAGGAAGGTTGATATTTGTAGAGGTCAACTTCTTTTGAACATATAACGACACAAATAGTGGTTTCGGCAGTATTTGACATCAACGGATCAGAGGTCATGGTGACGAGGAAATGAGCAAAGGATTGGTCAAAAAGGATTATCCAAACCCACGGAAGCAAGTGAAAAAATGAGATGAGATGCCCCCAACCCGACATGAATGCAAACAAGTGCCATGTTCAAGAGCGACATACTGCTGACACGACAATGATGATGGTTCCATTTTTCCCCCACCATTTCTGGCGAGTACCCCAATTATTTTTTATAACAAGCTTGAAGGGGATAGCATATGCTTGTAATATAAATCCGTCCTTCGGACGAATCCATCCTAGTACATTTAACGATCCCTAGGAAGGAAAAACTCAGAGAACATCATTTCGACTGAATCCGATGTCATCAGGGTTTAACGAGTCTGACAAAGGAAGAACTCGGCGTCTTTTCATGTTTAGAGAGTTTGAAAAGGCAGCAGAAAAGTAAACTCCAAAGGTCCCTTTTCGTAAATAGTTCCTCAGATCCGAAAAGGTAGAAAACAATATCCGAGAAAACCTCCTAGTCGCGATAAGCTAGGGTATTCCTTTTTTGTAAATAATCCATCCCAGCTCGAAAAAGGGGTACACATATACTGGGTAGATGTTGTTTCGCAGCCATTTTAATGAGATTGAAATGACAAGGGCCTCGACAATCTTTTCATGTTTAGAGAGTCATAAAAGAGCTGAAAGATGACTCCAAACTGACTTTTTCATGTTTTTACCGAGTCTGAAAAGGTATAAAATACAACTCGTTTCACCGTTTACGTTGCATAAAAACCTATTGCTACATAGAAAGGCAAGTGTAAAATCCATTTTCGACAAAACATACGAAGTTTTAATGAAAAATGACTTTTTAAACTTAAAATAGAGCTCAAAAAGTTATAAATAAGTCTAAATCGTAAAAATTGAAATTACTTTTACTTTTTACCTGAGTGAAGAGCAACATTGGTCCATTCTTGTGCGAGCTTAAAAGCGGCGGTCGACCGATCAGACACGATTCGAGTTCCGTGATCGAGGTTAAAGCGCTTCCTCGTCATTCATTTCAATCCATTTTGTAGTTCATCTCTATGCAATAAACCACCGTGGCAACTTTTGAATTTTAGGGCTCATCGCCAGCACAGGTATCGGAACGCCACCGCGCAAATGAGCTCTTCATATCCAAAAACTCGTAGTGACTGTAGTTCCCTAGCAATTGCGTGATAGCTAAGATAATTCTCACTAGTTAACATTTGATCATTGAACCAATTTTCAGAAGCTCAGTTTAATTAAAGGTTTGTGGCCATGTTGATGCAGGAAACCGAGCAAAATGATGATTGAGTGGAAATAAAGGGAGCATGGGGAAGAGGACGAAATGGCCATGGAAAATGAGGCCTGTATGAGTGCCCTCAGAAACTATGGGCTCAAGAAATTCTTCCTGACACCTTGTTTGCGTGCTCAACCTGAGCTACTTCAGTACATGGTGAGCATTTGGGATGAACAAGAACAAGTATTCAAGATACGAGACCAGGTGTTAGAACTGGACGTTTCTGATGTGTACTTCATAACCGGACTGTCGCGCAGAGGTCCGGTACCCATACTGACAGGGAGCAGATCGTCGGGTGAGAAAATGGAGGAAGTGATGGCACGAGTGTGCCCACGGGCACAAATGGGATCAGGGAGTAAAAAGGTGGATATCCACACTATCCCCGATCTGTCACTACGAGTAGTGCTGCATACCATCACGCGGGCTGCGGGATTGCAGGCACTGCACAAAGCGACGAAAGCCCAACTCTTACTGGCTTCAGAGTGCATGAGTCCCATACTGTTTGACTGGGCCACAGCAGTAATGTTCAACATCAAGAGACAACTGACGAGATGCAAACAAGCCAAGCTGAAGCAGTTTGGCTATGGGTCCATCCTAGTATTGTTCATTCTGGAACGATTACCAATCTTCCAGGGCCAAGGGACCGTTGTAGTGGAGCCGATACCACGAGAGCCGAATGGCTCGCTGGGCAGCACTGATGCCCAGAGCAGGAGGAGGCCAACAGATGTCTTGGAGGCCAGAGTTTTTGGGTGGTTGCGGCGCCAGTTGATTGTAGTTGAGGACTGGCCTTATGCCGGGACAGACTTTACTGGAGACCCAGATCTCCCACTGCCGGAGGGAGAGGATTGGGACGAAGAGCTGGGTATGATCTGTTTTTATTTTTTATGTTTTATGATTTTTTGTTAATACATGTCCGTTCTGACAGCAGTTACATGTGTATGCAGATGTTGGCCCAGAGAGACCAGCCGGGATGTCTCTTATCGCACGGAGAACTCAGCTCGCATTCGATCCTCATAAGGAGGGCGCAGAAGGAGGAGAGTTGGTTCAGAACCTCGAGGGGATTGCCCGAGGGATTCCGGACTACGCCCAGCTGGCGGATGTACCGTTAGCATATCAGAGACATACGGTAGGAGTGCCTAGTCGCCTCCATCGTCTACTGGGACGCCTAGTGCGTGCAGTGACTTGTTATCATGAGCACCACACAGACTAGCCTCTTAGGGTTTTATTTCATGCATATTTTTGAGAGACGTGTCGTCTTCAGATGTAATAAGACGAACATGTATATTTTTTGATCTTATGCGATGCACACTATGTAAACATTTCGATATCTATGTATATACATATCTATTTCTGGATGGATTTTCCTCTTACATGTAATGATGATTTACAAATTGCGCAAATGTCTATCTAACACCAAATTAGCTACTGCATCTGTTAATGTATTCATGTGCCTGGGTATATGCTGATATGTAATATAGTAAAAATTTCTTTCCAGTAAACGAACATGCAGATACAGACGTAAAATGGATGGGTTTCTGACCGAATAATGACCGTTGAGTTGTAATACTACAAGTTGTGAGTCTAGATACACAAGCAATTCACGGATACCAAGGTTTACAGCCTCAGTTAATAATTCTAATACATCACTATATTCCGCGATGTTATTTGTAGTATGTCCCATACACACACCTTGCAGGTTGACCAACTCACTAGCAGGATCGTAGATAACCCAGGCTGCCGAAGACAGATTCCTGGTATTGCGGGAGGCACCATCCGCGAACTCAACAAACAGATTGATGGACATCTGCACAATCAAGAAGACCCGATCAACAGAAAGACGTTTACATTGCACACCACACCACACATGCGCACAAATGAATAGACACACCTATGTACACACACCACACAAAAATGACTTTAAGCGTAGTATTTCTTCAGGTACAGCCCATTTCTGGGCGGCGCCAGCGGAACTCCTTCATAATCTATAAGCTCGTAGGCCCCACTCTTTAATACCCGTTTAACTATATAGGGCCCATGCCACATGGGTTGGAACTTCCCCGCCCCAAGCTTATCGTGTTCTTGATCATACAGGAGGACAAGGTCCCCTTCAGCGAAGGAACGTGGTGAAACCGATTGATCGAAGTGAGCTTTGACCCGCTTCTTTTGTGCCTCAATGACTAAGACATCTAAGTGGCGGGTTTCATCTAACCATTCCAGATACAGGAGACACTCTTCTTCAGCAGAAGTGTTGGGTAGAAGTTCTACAGCTAATTTCAAAGAAGGAATCTTGCATTCAACCAGAAGAGTTGCTTCTAGACCATACACTAGTTGAAATGGTGTGAACCCAGTCGCACTCTTAGCAGACGTTCGGTAAGCCCAAAGAGCTGAGAACAGTTGGAGGTGCCAATTTGATTTATGAATCCCAACTGTTCGTTGAAGCATGGTGACCAAAACCTTGTTCACTGCTTCAACCTGGCCATTTGCCTGAGGGTAATATGGCGTTGAGCTATCGTGGCGTAAGCCCAACCTCGATGTCAGCTCGGCCATCATATAATCTTGGAAATGAGTACCATGGTCGGTAACGATGGCCTGAGGAACCCCGAAATGCGCGATGATGTGGTTGAAGATGAATTGAGCAGCTGTTTTACCGTCGGCCGCAAGTGTAGGCATCGCTTCGGCCCACTTGGTGAAGTAGTCGATAGCTACGATTATATACGCATGCCCCTCGGCCGAATGAGGGTTGTACGTCATAAAATCCACGCCCCATTTTGAAAACGGGCCAACGGTAACAACAGGATGCAAAGGAAGAGGTGGCGCGCGCATCTTGCGCTGAAACACCTGGCACGCGTGACATTTGCGGACTGCCGTAATACAGTCCTTGAATATTGACGGTCAAAAGTATCCTGCTCGCAAAATATTTTGAGCAGTAGCATATCCGGACATATGTCCACCACAAGCGCCACTGTGGCAGTCATTGAGGGCCTTTTCAGCCTCTTCCAAGGTAAGGCACCGGCGGAGCACCAAATTTACTCCAACACGGTATAAAGTATCTCCTACGATGCGGTAGGGTTGAGACTGATGCCGAATTCGACGTCGGGCATCTTTAGTCAACTCAGACCGAAACGTGGAGGTCTGAAGATACACGATTATGTCACCATACCAAGGGTCGCGAGTACTGATGAGGAAAAGAGTTTCGTCCGGGATATGATCCTCGGAGTGTGAAGGAGTTGAGTCTGTCGGGAGTGAGCATATAAGATCCGCGAAAACAAGTGATTTGGTTGACTTAGCAGTGGTGAACTCTAAGTCAAACTCCTGCAGGATAGCGATCCATTTGGAGTATTTTCCCCCCAGCAATTGTCTAGAGAGAATATATGTCATGGGGTTGCAATATGAAACCACTGTTATCGTGCGCAGCAGGATGTAATGGCGAAAGTGCTGCACAGCGTGTACGGCGGCTAAAGCCAACTTCTCGACATGAGCATAGCGTGTTTCTGTATCGAGAAGGTTTCGTGATAGATAATAAACGACATGTTCATTACCATCATCATCATCCTGCACCAGAACCATAGCAACGGTGCTAAACGCGGCGGCGAGATACAAAGTGAAGTCACGATGATAGTCTGGAGGACGAAGCAAAGGAGCATTAACCAATAACGTCTTTAGCTTCTCAAAGGATTGCTGAGAAATTTCATCCCAATGGAAGGGAACATTCTGCTTTAATAGGCGCGTAAATCCTTTGGCCATCTCAACATAGTTCGGGATAAAACGTCGAAGGAAGTTCACTTTTCCCTGCAGACTCTGCAACTGATATAATGAGGAGGGTGATGGGAGGTTGATGATGGCCTCGAATTTTAAAGGGTCAAGGTGAATTTTGTCTTTGGAAACTATGAATCCCAAAAGACGGCCAGAATCCACGCCGAAGACGCATTTATGAGGATTAAGCCTAATATTGTAGCGCCTACAGCGAAGGAAAATCTAGCGGAGGTGTTCAGGGTGATCCTCTCACCTAGCTGAATGAGCTGGCAAGTCGTCCAGATAAGGCTGAACGATATGGCGAATGTCATGGAAAGCATAAGACATCACACGCTGAAAAGTAGCTCCAACGTTCTTTAAGCCGAATGGGAGCTTTTTATACGCAAAAGTACCCCATGGACAGATGAACGTAGTCTTGTGTTGATCCTCAGGTGTAATATTGAGAAACTGTCCATCAAGGAATAAATCTCACTTCCAGCACATTCGTCGATAATCTGGTCAATGAACAGAGTGGGATAGTTATCTTTTGGACAGGCGCGATTGATGTCACGGTAATCAACACAGACCCTAATAGTACCATGCTTTTTATCGACAGGGAAAATGTTAGACACCCATTCTGTGAGGGGGATAGGATAAATAAAACCCGCGTTCAGAAGTTTTTCAACTTCTGCCTTAATTGCAGCGGCTTTCCGAGGATGCATGGGGCGTAAGCGTTGGCGCACGGGATTCACACCAGGATAGGTTGGAATCTCATGCACTACGATACTGGGATCAATCCCCGGCATTTCCTCGTAGGACCAGGCGAACACATCTCTGAATTATTTAAAAAGATCAGTATAGACTTGAATCTTATCGGGAGAACAAGTCACTCCCACGTGAATATTCTCAACGACCCCCGGTTTAACGGAGATGTTGATCGGGATGGTTTGAGTGATGTTACTCAGGTTACCTTCCGAAAAAACCTCGTCCGTCAAGATGGGCGTTTGAAGAGGAGGGGTAGGAACCTGAGAAGCATAACGCTCCAGACAGTCATTCATTGCCCCCAAGCTAGGCATAAAAGAGGAGCGATGATGTCCATCGCCCCAAGGCAGCTCCTCAAGAGACATAGTTTCAATGATGGCTTCATCGGAAGGAAAAGTCTCTTTGAGAGGATTAGGTGAATCGGCTTGACCAAGCCAGGGGGATTGAGAGTAGACGTCGAGAGCCATGCTCAAAGGAGCATGCTGAGGAGGTGGAGGATCAGATGCGACAACAATTTCACAGTAGCTGATCTCTACTGGAGTCAAGGGCATTTATTCTCCAAACTCAAACACCTGCTCAGGCGTAGGAATAAGCCAGGGGTCATCGGACCTGGAAATCATGTTAACTTGAGCGGTGTGCGGTGGTGGTGCGGGAAAGATACCCATGAGGACGGGGTCTTTGAAGAGACTGGGTCCTACACTATCAGGGGGATTCGGAATCTGATCCACGTATGGTACGTTGTTCTTGGAAGTGGAGGTGAAGAAGGACAACTGGTCCACCGTGACGATTTTTCCCTCGTGAGGGAACTTAAGAAGTCGAAAGACAGTAGACGGCACACAGAGCATGGCATGAGTCCAGCTGCGGCCAAGAAGTATATTGTAGTTGAGCCTGGCATCAACCACTTCTACTTCCACGTTGACAGTCTTCCCTTGTAAAGTGATCGCTAAACTCTCGAGAACACCCAGGGGTTTGGATTCTCGACCATCAAATGCCTCGAAGGCATTGGGAGAGGACGAAAGGGCTGGAGAGCAAATGGCCTTCCAGCAAGTGGATGACATAACGCAGGTAGAAGCACCTTCATCCACCACGGCCCTATGAATGTTCAGACCGTTAATCCCGACTTGAATAACAAGAGCGATTTGATGTGGAAGTCGGGGAGTGAAATTCTCTAAATCGAAGGTGAGAAGACTTGAATCGGCGGGATCAATACCACCGATTGCAGACAATAAAGCCTTCCGTTGCGAGGGACAACTTTGAAGAACTTCGAGTGCAGACATAGCATAAGGTGCTTGTGCCAAATCCTCAACAATGCTGTAGTGTTGAGCAGCACGAGCATTCAGATTATACGAAGATCTCCGAAGAACACCTTTAGAAGGTGGCTTCACAACATGTTCAAGAGTAGGCTTCTCGATTTCCAACGAACCGGAGACAGGTGGGGGAGGCGGTCCATCCGCAACTGCCTTCCCGTGTGCCTGCCGCGATTCGTTGTAATCCTTCGAACGCGTAGCGACAGAGATAGGTGCAGCAACCTTCATCATGAAAACTTGGGACCCAAATGGTGCAGATGGTGACGGCTGTTCAACCATCTGGGTCTGTTGAGATGGGAATGGCTCTTTAAGAACTGCCGGAGTCCCTTTTAAGCCCTCGAGAAGTTGACTAACTTCGGATCGTCGTGGACAATCCTTAGTATAATGGTCTCCTTCGCAAATGAGGCAGGGGTACTTCGGTTTACGCTGAGAACCATCCTAAGTACGAGATTTAGATTCTGGCTTTGGGGCATCAGATTTAGATTTGCCTTTGCCCTTCTTTTTCCCCTTGGAAGTTTTCTTCGTAGGATTGGCCTGAACGGCATTCACCTCCGCAATTTTTCCAGAATCGGACAGGGCGGGATTAGCAGGAGCATTGTTGGAAGAATTAGACTTCTGCTTCCCATTCGAAGATTTCTTCGAATTCTGAGAGACAGAACCAATGACACCATCCACCGCAGGGGTAGGCGAAGCCTTAGAGGTTCCGGACCATGGGGCATTAGGCAAGATATCATAAAGCATGCCGGACTGAGAATACACAAGATCCAGATATTGGGCACGCGCAATGGCTTGTTCCTCTGTCACACACGCTCCCATTGCAATATCTTGGGCGATTTTATTCACGAAGGAGGTGGTGAACCTGTGAGTTAGTATCTGATCAGGTATGTGAAACTTGATCAGTCTACGACGGCGCCGCCACTCATGAATGTGATCAGAAATGTGAGTGGCTTTATCCTGCTTCAGAGAAGTCAAGAGGTGCGTCCCGGCTTCATAATGAACCGGTAACTGAAAGTGTGTGAGAAAAGCCATGGCTAAAGAATTGAAATCTTGGAAGATACCACGGGATAACTCGATGTACCACTTAGCAGCAGCTCCAGTTAAAGTATGCTGGAAGAGGCGCAGACGAATCGAATCGTCGACCGAAGAGTTAGACGAACACCAAAGATTATACGTCATCACATGTGCCTGGGGGTCCTCTCCAGCTTTTCCCTCAAACTTGGGGCAATCACCTGGTATCTTGGTGGGAACCGGAGGCCAATACAGATTATGTAAAATCGGATCATTGGTCAATTTTGAAACATTCGGCAACTCCAAGGTGGCCAGGAACGACAATGGCGGATTAACCGGCATGCCAGGCCCGGGATGAGGACCGGTACCCATACTCCACAATGGTTGTGAATATCCTTGCCCCCATGGGTTCTGTCCCGTAGGATTCTGACCGTAGGGGGTTTAGGTCGTATAACCAGACTGATTTGGATGCTGGTAACCAGTGTGTGGGGCTTGATAACCAGAGTACGGACCCTGATTATGCGTCGGCCTAGTATAAGCAGCATTTGGATTTGGCTGCTGAGTGTAGGTAGAACCGGGTGGAGGAGGATAATACTGAGAGCCCCTGGGGTGGTTATAATTCGGTTGAGATTGACCATGAGGATAATAACCGCCATGAGGATGAGTCGGCTGCTGAAAAGTAAAACCTTGCGGAGCCTGATAATTAGGGTGCAGCTGTTGATTCGGCTGCGGCATCGAATGAATCGGCTGCTGGGCAGGGTTAATGGAATGAGCGGGCTGCCCTGAGTGAACAGGTTGACCCGACTGAGAGGGTTGCCTTGAATGGACAGGCTGACCCGGATAGACAGGCTGCACCGGTTGCACAGGCTGACTTGGCTGTGAAGGAGCCCCAGGTTGTACCGGATGGGTCGGTTGGCCTGGAGGCGCAACGCCAGGTTGTGTCGGATGGGCCGGTTGGCCTGGTGGAGGAACAGGGCTAAGTGGTTGCTGGAAACCGGTTTGACCTGAAGCAGAACCATAGGATGGTCCCAGCTGATATGCAATGTTAGAAACAACAGGATACTGCGGTTGCATTGGTGGACAAGGCTGGATTTGCCCCCCAGGACCATAGACCGGTCTCGGTTGGTACCCCGGCTGAGGCTGAACGGGTTGACCAGAAGGGCCGTAATACTGTCCTTGCGGACCGTACGATGGCCCTTACTGGCCCACAGGATAGCTTTGCATGGGCTGCCCCTGTGGGTCATAAGGATAGCCAGGTTGGCTCGAAGGTTAGCCTTGGAAAGGTTGCCCTTTCGGGTTATAAGCCTGGTTATAAGGTAAACCTTGAGCATGGAGGTAAGCCTCAGGAGCGGGTAGACGTAAAATGTCCCTGTGCTCATCCTACTGACCTGGAAAAGCGTACACGGGTGTACCATCCTGTGCATAGTGTGAAAAGTAAGAGCGGTTGGGATCATGGGAGGATGGTCCAACCTCGGGGTTCGGCTGCTGCAGGGACAACCGATACTCCTCCGGAGAGATGTTCTCCGGTATAGCAGTCGCTAAATAGATATCTTCAGGAGACGACATAGCCCTGGCAGAGGGTCCCGTGACAACAGGTGAAGAGGTGGCCACGCAAACAGTGGGCCGGATGGGTACAAAAGTAACGAGCGTCTGAGGAGACACCCTGGGTGAAGGAGCAGCTGGCCTCGGAGAAGGAGCTGACACTCCCATAGAGGCTGTGGCGGAAATAATTTGACCCAAAGACCTGTACCCCGGTGGTAATGAGGGACTGGCTGTTGACATAACAACTGTTTCAGAGTTGTCTTCCGGAAACAATCTTCGTGGGAAGAGCTGATAGTATTCACCAGACGTTGGGATTTCCTCACCATAATCACTCATGGTTGAGCCCGCCGCTAGATCTCGCAATAGACGGTGAGGACTAGGAGGAAATACAACAGCAATAAAAGGCGAACCCAATGTAAGAGAAAGGAAATCAACTCCTAATCTCAATTCAGACACAGGGTCCGAAAAGGGCCAATCGAACTCAACTGGTCCCCCAAAGGGTTGCTCAGAAAGAACCGGTTCCCTGTCAGGAAACTCGGAAACAGTGGGCTGCTGTGGTTCAGCAGAGGATTGTGACACCTCTGAAGAATCGTCCATGTAAGGACTACCAGTAGACGAAACCGAAGGTTCCGCCACTGTGTCAAACGACAAGAGAAAAAAGAACAAACACACACACGGGCTGAAAAAGAGTCAAGACACACGATCAAACGGTCAACAAACAAAATCTAACAGGGCATGTAATCGTGGGTGATTAAGTTTTTACCACATTGAAAAATATGAAACTTCACCATTTCATGTTTCAAGAGTCAAGAAACGGTTGAAAAGATGACTCTATCTCTTTCAGATTTGACACAAGCGTGAAAGGACAAGCGCTTGGTGATCCTTTCAAATTTAGGGAGTCAGATAGGATCAAAATGACTGCTCATGAATACTAGGCAAAAGGGTGTACCAAATAACCGTGAACTACTGAAAATATAAACCTTGGTTTCAAAATGAAAGGGAAATCAACCAAGGACTTAACGTACGTGCAGGCAATCTCCCCGAATGTTGTGTCCGGTGTATCACGGGTATAAGGCAGCAGACTCAACTCCCTACAGATAAAGGATAGCAGCCTAGTGGGGTCTCCCTTTATATACGCGACAGTACAAGGAGCACAAGTCGGTAATAAACGCGTACAAAGAGAAAAGGCGAACGACGACTACTGGGATTTAAAGGCCGGAACACGTCTACGCCTGAACCTCTAAATGTGTTTGAATTGAATTTTGATGCGCATAGTGGAGAATTGAGTAGATTTTAAAGTTGATCTTCAATTACATTTCAATTTTCAGGCCCTAACGAATGTGTGGTCTCAAAAATCTCCTAAATGCAAAATTACATGCCACGGTACATCATTTCGTTTGATGAAAACTAGCTACAGAAGAGTTGAGAGTTTTTACACAAACAAAATGATCGGAATACAATCAATGATATCTCTAATGCAACTAATGAAATCAAAACTTTTCATTCAAATCACTAAATACTAGTAAAATAGAAAAGATTTCAATTTGCACTAATCAACAAAAGCAAAAGAGATTTTTTATATTTTCAATGTTTGAGAGCTAGATGCACTAAACAAACTGAAAACAAAAGAGAAGCAATTTGAGAAACGATATTAAGAGAGCAAAAAAAAAAAAATTTCACTCAATGGCACAAGCAATCAAATCTCAAATCGACCAAAGTCTCTCAAAACCATGAAAAAGTCTCAAAGGCTCCAATGGACCGTGTAATCTAGGCCCAAAGCAAGACCAAACGAAATTTGAATGAAGAGAAGAACAATCACCCAAAAATCGCAATGAAACGGTGAACAACCACTAAGAGAATGCGGAGGAGCAATCAGAGAATTAACCGAACTAACAAAACACCAAAACTCCTAAGGAGGGCTCGACACACAAAGCCACTAGATGCCCTAGGGATTAAAACGTGAAATCGATGGAGAAAAGCAAACAACCAAAGGACGAAGGCAAACTCCCAGTCAAACAGGACTCCAACACACTCATGTAGCCGAAAAACCAAAAAGAAACACTGATCAGACCCAGAGAGCTCAGAACTGAGCAAACCCTAATGCCTCACAGGAGTGGCGCAAGCTGACGAGGTTATAGTTGCGCCCAGAAAACAGTTGGGCGCGGAGCAATCGCACCCAACATCGCGATCGGCGCGACTGTCGAGCTAAAAAGCGCGCCAGCCGGGTTTCTCAGCTAAAAATAAAAAGAACTTCTCCAGAAGCAGATCAATGATATCCAAGCAAACCAAGAAACAAAAACAGCAAAAGAACCCAACCCAGAAGGCTAACCAAGCAAAGAAAACCGCGAAACAATCAAAACGAGACAATCAAAACTAGACGATCCCTAGTGGAGTCGCCAAATTGTTGGAGAGGTAAATCCCCTCTGCGGACAGAGGCGATCCCTACTAGCCCAGAACGGGTCTAGCAACAATCATCAAATGCTACAGCGCATGTTCCTAATTGCGAATAAACAGACCAATGATGGAGGCCTACATGGAGTCCAATGCTATGATTCGTAGAAGAAACAGTGTTCCCGTTCTTTAGCCTCGGCAGATCACGATCCCCACGATCTCCGTGAATGGACACCTGCACATGCAAGAAACAATACGAATACAAGCATAAAATCCAAAATACGCAACTATATATCAGTCAGAAAGGATATAACTCATCATCATCATAAACGAAAAACAGAGTGGAACCATAACTAGTAGTCATTCATTAATAAACAATTGAAAGAGACAACCAATGTTCTGACGCTGAGGTCTCTTTTGGAGGGGTCTCCAGTTGAACACGTCTCGCAAAGCCTGCCAAGGATGGGACAAGCCTCTCTTAGAGTCTCTCGACGATAGTCTCCTTGCTTGAGTTTGGCCTTAAGGAAAGAATGAGGGCTCTTGCAGCATAAGGCTCTTGGGAATTTGGGAACTTGGAGATTCAATACTTGGGCCCTTCAAGACTAGCTTGCAATGGAAATGGGCAAGCTTTTATAGATGGAGGAAGAGGAGTTGGGATCCCTATAATTGTGGGATTGGCCCTATCTTCAAGGAAGTTTGCATGAGGAAGGTGGCAAACCTTCCTTTCATGGAACTCCACGACCGACACTCCCAACTCAAGATAGATAACGGTTCCTGGTCTTGTTGAACGAAACTTCTGCCATTATTATTTAAAAAACACTCCTTAAATTGGCTAGCGCGACTGCGACTCTGGGACAGAGTGCCAGTTGGCGCGGACTCTTTGTAGGATTTTCCTCATTGGCGCGAGTTATGAACTAGATACCCGCGCCAGTGCAAAAAGGGATGTTTTTATGGTTTTCTGCAAGGAGATGTCTTTAGGGAAATTGAAGCTCGTGTTTAGAGGAATGCAATGATAATGATTTCAAGCCATGACATTGCTCACAGGTCACAAAATGGGCCCTCCAATGTGCGGGACAGGGAAAACCGCGAAACAATAAAAACGAGACAATCAAAACTAGACGATCCCCAGTGGAGTCGCCAAATTGTTGGAGAGGTAAATCTCCTCTGTGGACAGAGGCGATCCCTACTAGCCCAGAAGGGGTCTAGCAAAAATCATCAAATGCTACAGCGCAAGCTCCTAATTGCGAATAAACAGACCAACGATGGAGGCCTACCTGGAGTCCAGTGCTATGATTTGTAGAAGAGACAGCATTCCCGTTCCTCAGCCTCGGCAGATCACGATCCCCACGATCTCCGTGAATGGAAACCTACACATGCAAGAAACAACACGAATACAAGCATAAAATCCAGAATATGCAACTATATATCAGTCAGAAAGGATATAACTCATCATTATCATAAGTGAAAAACAGGGTGGAACCATAACCAGTAGTCATTCATTAATAAGCAATCAAAAGAGAGTACAACCAATGTTCTGACGCTGAGGTCTCCTTCGGAGGGGTCTCCAGTCGTACACGTCTCGCAAAGCCTGCCAGGGATGGGACAAGCCTCTCTTAGAGTCTCTCGACGATAGTCTCCTTGCTTGATTTGGCCTTAAGGGAAAAATGAGGGCTCTTGCAGCATGAAGGCTCTTGGGAATTTAAGAACTTGGAGATTCAAGGCTTAGGCACTTCAAGACTAGCTTGCAATGGCAATGAGCTAGCTTTTATAGATGGAGGAAGGGGAGTTGGGATCCCTATAATTGTGGGATTGGCTCTATCTTCAAGGAAGCTTCCATGAGAGGTGGCAAACCACTTCCCTTTCATGGAACTTCCGGAGCCAAACCTCCCAACTCAAGATAGATAGCAGTTTCTGAGTCTGTTGAAACGAAACTTCCGCCATTCTTATTTAAAAAACACTCCTTAAATTGGCTGGCGCGACTGCGACTCTGGGACAGAGCGCCAGTTGGCGCGGCCTCTTTGTAGGATTTTCCTCATTGGCGCGAGTGCTGAACTGGATACCCGTGCCAGTGCAAAAAGGGATGTTTTTATGGTTTTCTGCAAGGAGATGTCTTTAGGGCAATTGAAGCTCATGTTTAGAGGAATGAAATGATAATGGTTTCAAGGCATGACATTGCTCACAGGTCACAAAATGGGCCCTCCAATGTGCAGGACGGGGAAAGGTAGGGACGGTGACAAATTACTGTGTAACACAAGCCAAAACTCCCTATTTTCATTGATTTCCATGGCTATCCTTTCTTCAAATGTCAACTAGACGTCATCTGGTGGACTTTTCTCTCTTTATTTTTGAAGTGCCCTTCAGAGACCCATGGTCCTTGGCCTTTTCCTTGTCACATGATTTTCATGCTTATATAAATCTTCACTATCAACCACTACTTTTCCTTTCACATCTTGCATACTAGCTTGAAATTGATTCTTCTTTAAAGACAAATGCTTTACCTTCAACTAATTGTTCTCTTGCTCCATGAAGAAAATTATGAAATTAGCCCTAGCCAAATTTTCCTTGAGTTATTGTATCTAAGCATATTTTTCCTTGATGATCTTCTGTAGGTTTTCATGCTCTTCACTGGCCTCCAGTTCTACTATGTCAATGTCATAATGGATGAGGTCCTCATCATGCAAAGATGTCTATATTGTAATGGTAGTCCCTTTTCTGCTAATGTGGGCTTGGCCCATTCCGCAATTTGAGGAGAAAACACAAGACTTATGCCTCTCTAATATGTCTGAGTGACCTCAATATTCCTCCTCACTGAAACTATGCTAGGTGAGAAACCTAGATGGTGTTGATGTTAAACTAGGGCTAGTAGGTTAGCTACTAGAAGGCAAAAAGACATCTGCTTGCATGAAGGTTTCCCAAGAGATTCTCTTCTTTTCAAGCTGATGTAAAAAAATGATTTTGATAACAACATGGTGGAAGGGGCTGAGTTCAATACCAGTATGCTTACGTTGAAATTTTTCTGTCATCTTAGCCAAACTTTGGTAAAGTTAATAGGGAAAATTGAGTGGCTTTAGCCTTGTGAAATGCATGAGTAGTTTGATATGATAGCTGTATATTCTATAAAATCTTCCCTCACAAGTGAAGTACTTCATGATGATCTTCATCAATGGTGTATACTTCTCAAGGGGGTTCCCAACAGAAAAAACCTTCTTCATGTTTTGTTGATAATTTCTTTTAAGGTAGGGTTTGTAGTTTTGAATGTCTAGGTCTTGGTTTATGAAACATTTTTCACCATGATTGGGTATCCCTGGGGCCTCTGCTACTACATCAGTTGACATAGTGAAATTAACCTTTGAAATTATTACCTTGTCCTTTTTTAGCTTAGTGGAAAACAATTTAGTCAATGTGGCATGGTATTTGACTATCTCAACTTGCTCACAAAAAGGAAGACATACTACCCTTTGAAAAAACTTCTTGGATAATGGTGAAGATATCACTTCATGAGTGGTTAAGGGTTCATATCTTAACAACTACCCTCCCTTAGTGTAAGGCCTCTTCTCCTCCATTTGATTGTTTGCAAGGGGAAAAACCCTAATGGGAAAAAACAGGGGAAGGGAGTGAAGGGTTAGGACGAAAGGTTTAGGGAAGGGAGATGGGAATAGGAAAATTTAGGGAGGTGGACAGGGGTCTTAGGGAGCTATAGGAAGTGGAATGAAGTGAAATGGGTATGGGAATTAAGCTAGGGAATTTTTACACAATCAAATCTAGGAAAACTACCAAAAAATGCAGCATTAGGAAATGGGAATGAGGGGGTGTGAAGGCTATGGGATTTGGTTTTGAATGTGATGGAGGGTAACAAGTCTAGGGGATAGTGCATTTTTCTTGCAAAATTTGAAAATATGAACACAGCGTAGGGGGAAATGGAGGGTTTACACTCTAAAATAATGAAATTGAGCTGCAAGGAGGGGTTACTGAGGTGTAACTTACTTGTGAAATGATTCTAAACACCTTGATAGCCTTCAGAAACCTTCAAAGAATGATTTGATGCCATTGAGAGAGAAAACACAACGTGTAGCCTAGAAAACGCAGCTTGGCTACTTTGGCATCAAATTTTGGATTGTCTTTGACTTGAATTTGCTGATATTTCCTTGGTAGGTGAGAGAGAACTCTTATTCAATGAGGTGAATGAGAAAATAAGCTTGAATTGGTCTTTCATAGCTTGTGATGGTCATTTTTCTTTATAGTAGTTGGATGGCCCGCTACATGTTTTTCACTTTGCTTTCAAAACCTGTAGCTTTGAAACTTTCTTATGCATCTTTGGAATTGGAAACTTAATACATAATATGAAACATAAATTACATTTTGAAACCAAAATTCATTGAACAATTTTACCTATTACCACTCCTCATTTGCCGGATTTATGCATGGAATGACATAATTTGGTGACCATAACCCTAATGAACTAATGATGGCACTAAGATTAATGAAAACCATGAGGATGTTGACTAAAATGACAATGATGACCTTTCAATGATGGTACACTCAAGTGAGTGATAACAAGGATCGACATGTGAAATATTTTGAAAGGAGTGGAAATAGCCCTAGACACACTATCTAGTGACCAAATGTTTATTTGAAGACCTAATGAAATGACAAAATTTTGAATTTGAGAGCCTAACAAGACATGGTAAGAGAATATTTGATCATTGGTGACAGGCTTATAGACTAACACTAACAGTTTCAATGATGAATTCAAGGTATCCAATAGGACATCGTCTAAGTAGGTGGATTTCTTCATAAAACCCATGTTCCCATTCGTCTTGAGACTAAGTGGAACATATCCAACTGTCGATTATGCTGCAGGAAATCTGGGTGGTTACAAGAAATCCGCATCTACAAGAAATTGTGTTGTGTCTGCAAGAAATTAGTGACCACATGTTGTCTATAGGAAATTACGGAGCTACTTCAAATCATGACTAATATGCATAAGACTTCGATCATTGAACTTGATGATTCGATTAGGAAATAATTAGCTTCAAGGAATACTTAAGAATAAGATAAAATGACACTTTTTAAGATAATTTGCATACCTTAAGCACATAGCACCATCTTTGGTCAAAACCTAGGTAATATAATGAAAAATGAGTAATTAGGGGTCAAAGAGAGTTCAAAAAGGGGGAAGCAAGGTCTTAGAAGGCTATCAAAATTTGTTGAAATTTGCAACAAAAAACAGTGAAATTGGCACCTAGAAATAAAATCCAGAAAATGGCACCCAAAAATGGCCACCATGTGAGCCTTTTGATTTAATTATCCCTTAATTAAATTGAAAATAATTTGTAATTTCATCTCATAACAACTTGTATCAGTTAACTAAGTCAGAAAGATTAATTTAGCTTAAGAATTTCGAGTTGAGGGTCAAAGGTGAGGCATGTAGAGTGATTCTATTATTTTCAGGGTCTGGTTTCAGTTAATGCACTAGTGTGGTTTGAGTGTAATCAATTAACTCAAATTAATTGAGCTAAAATCAGTTTAACTAGTTCTATCTGAGTGATGAGCTAGTGAGAGGTCAAGTGAATTAAATTAGATTTAATTCACAAGTAGTGATCTACCAAGTAACTAATGATTTGATATTATTAGCTACATGCATGTCAATTCTAATGACAACCCGGTTGAGACAAAGGTTAAAGGGAAGTAAACTATCAGTTTTATTATTAGTGAATTTCCCGGGCGCAATTATAAAGTCAGAGGAAGGCTCCATAGGGATTGCACAGTCAAGGAAGGTTGATTATCCTATTTAACAAGAATTAATTTCCTAGGGATTGCATGAACAAGGTTGGGCTAAGCAAGGGATGAGAATTGGCTAAGTGTTTGTCAATTTTTCCTAAGAATTGCTAGTCAGTTTTGAGCAGGATCAGGGTGAGACGATCGGTAGAGTGCAATATTTTCTTGGTGTGATAAAGAATTGTATTGTTTCATGATTCTTTGACTATGTACAATATATGATAGAGGGGTTTAAAGTAGGTTCTGTTGGTGTCCCGTGTTTTGATAGTTTGGAAAATCAAAATACAAGGCAACATTAGAACCAATCTTTAGAGTTACAGGATCTAGTCCTCTTGTTCTAAGAGAGGGATCTCTCAAATGTTTGTTTGCAAAAGTTTATCTTGTGTGCTTAAAGTATGGATTTTAGACTATTTATTAAGTGCAGGTGTTTTTTTGTTTGTTTGGTTGGATTGATACAACAGAGCATGAAAGATCTAGGAAAGATATATAGAATGGGGAAACATCTGGTTCATTGGGAAATGGAGTCAAAAAGAGTTCATAACATACTTATCAATGGATATGGGATATCAGAGGGAAAATCTAACTTGGCCGCAGGATCCTTTGGTTTTTGGAATGAGATGGACATCAATGATTTGGAAAGAGAAGTTTAATTCTCAACGAAGGGAATTTGAAAACACAATTTGAACAATAAAGAGCTTTTTGATAGACAAGGCTAACCATGAATTCTACAAATCACACCTTTAAGCAAACAATGATTTCAAAACAACTTTTAAAAATGAAATCTAAGATTCGGGGAACACCCTATTTCCTCAAAGATTTTATTTCAAATGAATTAGAAAACATAGAAGATTCACTGATAACTGCAGTCATAGAAGAGGGAACGCCTAACACATCTATGATTACAACTATAAATGACTTTGAGACAATTGTTTAAGTAAGGAAAAAGGGCAAGATCAGAACATACCTCCTTGACTCACTATAAATAAGAAACTTCAAAGGGAGACTTCAACAACAGTTTTTAAGTGGCAGCAGACAAGCAGGAAAAACCATAAATCATGCTGAAACCAACTATTCGAACTATTAAGGAAATAAACAAGCATGAAGACTAAAGAGAGAAATTAAAGACTCTAAAATACTTCAGCAGAAGTAAACATAAAAAATTGAAGGATGAACAGACCTAAGGTGCTTCTAGGATTCATTTCTTAGCCTAAAACTTTCAACCTACTATAGTAAGAAATTATGGAACATAATGAAAATAGGGGAAAACATAAAACAGTTCAGAATACTTCACCAACAGCCAAGCTCATGGATCCAATGATAGAGCCTTCACAGTATCAAGCATGCAACATCATCAAGGATTCAAGACTTCAAATTCTTCTTCAACTTTAACAGACTATGTATTATTTCAGAGAGTTCCAGTATTACAGCTAGTGATCAACCAACAATTTCTCATCTTCTACCGAATTATTTATGGAAGAATGAGGAGGTGAGATCTGATAAAAGATCTCTCAGGACAATTAATACATATTAATGACTTCTCAGCCTTTAAGGGGCTTGATGGAGAAGTTTACAGGTGCGTTACTGTATTAATTGATTTACATTCATGAATTAAGCTCGGTGGGAGCTTTTGTTGACTTTTAAGGCTCTGTGTTGTGTTATAGTATCTCTGCTGATATTTTTGTCATTAAATTATTTCAGCAGAATTAACTGTTTGGCTACGTTGAGGCAAATATCTGATTTCGAACAATAAATTCGGCCTCTGTTTGAATGCTTTGAGGCACAAGTGGCTTTGTGGTAGCTGAAAGGAATCAATTTGCCTCAGATGTGGTGGTGGAGGCCTTTCTGTCTGATAAAACACATATGATTTTCTTTTAACTGTGTTTTAATTCTTGGGATTAGGCTTTTGATAATCATTCTTAGCCGTAACCCCCAAATTATCTTCAATCCTTATGTTCTGCCGCATTCTGTCTTCAACACTGATACTCTTTTGTTTGTTTAAATAACGTTGTTGTCTTGTTGATGTGCAGGCCGCGCAGGGCTCTCAAGGCATCAATGCCCATGAAGTATCGACGAAATGTGGATCTTGAACCTTGCAAACGGTTTTCCTTTTATGAATCGAAGGCACGGGAATCATCATTCCCGGCCTTCGGCCTTTCTTTCAATATAACGGATAAAACCATTAATCACCTACAAAAGACGAAACTAATTTAAGAAATCCTGCGTTTTTTGGGAAAAACTGCTTCAGAGGGCGTGGGGAGGAGCGTAGCCATTGGATGGCAGCATCCAACGGTGGAAATCTGCGTAAAATGGTCGAAAGGAGAGCGATGGGAAGTAATAAGTTAGATCCGTCAATCTGCAGAGATCAACGGTTGGGAGCGATCCGGGACGTATAATAGAGAAATGGCGAAAAAACAAAGAAAACAGGTTAAAAAACCTTAGGCGGAGGGAAAATTAAATAAAAAATCGAAATGGGTTTTGGAAGGAATATGAGTCGTCAGATGATAACGAATGGACGGTCCAGATGCAATCGGAGTCATGTGATCGGGGGAAAAACTTGAATGGCGCCGATGTACAGGGAAACACCGATTCGATTCAAGAATCATCTTCATGATTTCACTATTCGAGAAAATATTCCAATTTATGATTCATATCATGATCAAGCTTTCATTCCTGTTCATAATCATAAATATCTTTCTAATTCACAAGTTGGAATTTGAAATTACTCAAATTCCATAATTCTAGCCAATCCTTGTGAAAAGAATTTATTTCAAAATGATCCCGATTGTACTGTAACATTAGTTGTACAAATAGTGATTTCTTTTTATTTTTGTTTCCTCACTTATTTTGTATTAAATCAGATTTATTTTCAGATTTTTGATACATTACACTGGCATATTGAGCACTTTATTATCAAACATTCAATTGATACATTGCCCTGTTCGAAAATTGAAGTTTTATATTATAATCAAAAGCTATTTCAATTTCAATTTCAATCAATGCTAATGTTTTATCAAAAGCTTCTGTCTTCTCAAAGGCAATATCAACAAGAGAATGTATTTTTAGAACTCTGCCAGCAATCCAATTTAATTAATAATTTTCCATTTCATTTGAAAGATCTCCATCCATTTTTCATTAATTCATTTGAAAAATATTTGAAAATTTTTCCTTCATGGAAGATTGTGAATAGCTTAACATTTACACATAACACTAATAGTTTCTTCCAGGCCTTTGAATCTAAAAGCTCATATCCACAATCTGGCCTTTCATCTCCTCTTTTGAACATTTCCCAATTATTAATAGAAATCCATCCAGATTTCTATGATCCAATTGGTATTCAATTGGAAAGAAAATTTCACGAGAAGGATATTTTAGATAAGCTTCTAACAATAGTTGTACATTTTGATTTCAGGTTTAATTTTCTTAGTTCAATTAGATTTGTATTTTTATTACTAACATTTGAATTGTACATACATGCAGGGATTAAAATGAGAAAATGGTTACACTAGAAATATGACTATACCTAATCATTTTTCAAGTCTATGGTTAGAATAGGAGTAGACTTAATGTAGTTAATTTATTTTCAAAAGTTCTGTAGATTAAAAATAAAACAAAGCAATCAGCCATTTTCATACATGTTCAGTGAAAACATTTTCTTCCAATCAGAAAATTTTAATTCTTGCTTTCCTTTTAAAATTTCTTACAGCAATACCTCTACTCTGTCTATTTTGAATAATGTCTTGATTAAATTCAATTAAGGTTGCACTTGGCATCAATCGCCTCAAATCCACTTTTCTTAATTTCGGGATTTCCTTCTAATATTTTCTTTTGAAATTTATATGATAAAGGTTTTGAGGATATAAAAGCTTCATGATCTCATTATCCCATGAAATGTATGACTATCTATGATAAGCTTAATTCTGACTCAATCATTATTATTCAGTCTAACCTTTCATGGTAATTATATGAAGTTCATATTATCTTCCTCGAAATTTGCTAAGCTGACCTTAAGGATGCTCATTTTGCTGTGTGCACACATTCAAATCTGTTTTGACATTTTTCCACAATTAGTGGCTTTATCCCATTCGGACCTTTAGTTTATTATCTGATGTTGTAATACGCATCATATTTATTTACTAAAGGAATTATTGAACAGTCACTATAACAATACAAATTTTTCTCAAGTTAATTCGGAATGAGCAAAGGTAATAAATTGTTGTTTCAATTCAAAAGGGAAGACTACTTTCATATTTATTTCTGGTAAATTTTATATTTCCTGAACATGAACAAGCATATTTTATTTAGGGTGATTGCTCACTCCGATTTATAATAAATGATGAGATGATTTTGAACAAAGAAAAAATTTTGATAAATCGAAGGAAAAATTTGAAGATTCATGAGGTAAAAAATTACAGAGAATTTCCTTCTAGGTACGCATTCACAAGTTCATTCTCATCTATTATTAGTTTCTCTTTTTCTTAGTTCATTTTTTATTTTTTTTGCAGGTTTTCATTTGTTTTCAAAACTTGAAATAAGCAGCAAACCCATTTCAAATTTGCAACAGGTTCAGGGAAATTTTATTTTGAGATTCATTAGAATTTGAACATTTTTAACTTTGCTTTCAACCATCAAAAAACCCAATTGAAATTTCAAGCACTATCATAGGATTCAACTTGATTTTCATATTGTTGATACTTCAGTGAAAATGTTTGCAATACTACCATCCCACTTGTCTTCGTCAATAATTTCATTCCGATATCACATCATCCACTTCACAACCATTTGTAGCGAAATATTTCATTGGAAGTAGCTTTTAGCATTTTTTACAACAAATTGTTCATAAAATATCTCCGATGTATTACCTCACTCATATGTCATATCGCATTTCGCATATCAAAGGTTTGCAGTTGAATATACTTCCATTATCATGAATCGCTGATCTCCGATAAACAACTTTACCGATATTGTGATGACCACATAATTCCGGACCCGATATGAAATTCAAATCAAGTTTATAAAATATTGCGTCCAACCAATCGCAATAAAAGTAGGAGCATAATTTTAAAGGGTCGATGTCTCGGATCTGATATGTTACTAAATTTTCATCATAAAATTATCGGGTCCACTCTTCATCGCATATCGGCGTATCAAGAATTGTTACATCATGTGCTTAATATTGCCGATCGCGATCGCCGATTAGTCATGTCATTCATCGCATATCAGCATCGCAAGAATCAAATTGTGTTACATCGGGTACCAAAAAGTTTGCCAATTTCCGATTAGCTACATCATCCATCGCATCGCCGATATTGGAATTTCCAACATGATTATTCTCCGATATTCCGGTACGCCGATATCGCAATCGCTTCATTGCATTTTTATTCATGGCCATACCACTATTCCAAATTTGCGATGTGCAATGTGCAATGTGCAAAATACAAATCGCGAGATGCGGTGTACGATCTGCAAATTGCAGCATAACTGTCCCCGATTTGCAATATAAAAGTCCTTCAATAGTGTGATCGCTACATCTCATCGCACATTTTTTTTTTTGTTTTTTTTTTTTTTCGCACGATCTCATATCGAAAATTTGCTATTTCAATCACCGATGCGATAAACTCCAACGCATTCCTCTACATGCAATGCGAATCATTTTATAAGGCGATGTGTTATTTTTAAAAGCAAGTGTGGGCAACCACTATGGTAAGAAAGCAAATAATGACCAATTTGCAGTATATTCAAATCATTTCGATTTCTCATATATTTCAGTTTTAAATATATAATTCCATAATTAAATATGGAATTCAAGACATCTCTATTTTCATATTTAAATTTTATTATTTTGGATTTGGTCTTGATTCTGGACAATTTATAAAATCATGGAGTTTATATGAAACTTATAATATTTTGAGAAAAATTCGTTACTGCAAATTCGCATTCTCATTTCTGATGCATTTCTTTTAATTTCAATTCCCTTAAGCACTAAGCATTCCATTTTTACATTTTACTATTTGCTTTAGTATAAATAAAATAAATAATGATTTTAGGTTATAGGATTTTGGTTAGTTTGACTTCTTTATGTTTTTAATGTTAATTAAAATAAGAAGTTAGCTAGTTTGGAGAAACTAATACCTTTCAGGTAAGATCAAAAGCAATCATCCAATGGTAAGATTCATGTACCCACTTTCATTTATTTCCATTTTGTTACTTTAGTTTCAGTTTTTTTTTTCTGATATATAAATCTATTTTGCAGCTCTTCATAAAAGCTTCCAATCCTCCGCTAGATCATATTTTCGAAGTCCATACTCTTATCCTGGCTTTATTTCAATAAGCAGCGATAATCTTCGTTGAAACAGCTATGCTAAGAAGTTTCTGAACCTTTAATATGTTTCTTTAAGCATTCCTTTTTATTAGAAAATGATTAAGATGATGCTTGGAAACAAAAAGATTGATATCAGACAGAAAGTATTCATTGTGGCTGAATTTTATCGTCACTGCTATCTAAAAAGCCTAAAACACTTACAACCCTGCAAGGTATGATTTTTCTAAATCTCGACATAAGAAGGATTGATTACACAATTATTTCTTTCTTCATATTGTTGAGACATTGGTATAAACATTCTTGTTTGAGTTTATCTTGCGAAACTTGGATTTTCCTTTCCATTTTTAAAATTTCTTCATTTTTATTTTTGCTGATTTCTTTCTCATTTTAGCATAAGAATTCTTTTTCCTTTGGTTTTCAGTTTTGATTTTGGTGACTTTGCCATGATTTATATGGAAGGCCTTCTTGTTACCTAACTATGGTTGGCATACACGGAGAAAAAAAATTGTTAGTATTCATCTATTAACTTTTTCTTAAATCTCTTAGTAAAGTTTGATTTTCTTATTATAAAGGTAGACATACTTAAGGGAGATATTACTAATTTAGAGAAGTTGACAAAGTATCATAAAATCTGGAGAAATTTCTTTTTCATCAAATTTGTAATCATTTTGAGATTTCAATATTTTATTAAGATCTTTCAAAGTTCTATTATCAGTCAAGAAAAGTTATTTTTAACCAAGTAAAGACACTTTACAGCAAAGCACCTTTTAACTCTAAAATTGTCATTCTTAACTTTTAAAGAGTCAATGATTCTCCCTGTCCCAAAGAGTCTTATTTTTCTAGAGTATAATCCAGAGATATAATTAAACTTAAAAGATAAGAGGTCTCATCATGAGCCTGCTTACCATGGTCATAGGGAAAAAATAGGCTGACATTACCAACACTGCTAAACAAACCAGGGTAATGGCTTATGATTGCAAACAATTATAAGACAAGGGGTCTCATCACGAGCCATCTTGTTCAGTCCAATTATAACCAGTGAATCGCATTGTCAACTATCTGGCTACCAAACTAGGGCAATGGCTTTTAAGATTCATAATAAAAATAAAAAATAAAAAATAAACATATATAAATGGATTTATCTCTAGGTCATTAATTCTTAAAGAGATGGGATTCTGAATCATTGGTGATTAAAAGGTAACCCTATCGAGACTATAGATGTTTGCTGGCAACCATGGCTCTACCTGTGACAAATGAGTATATTTTAAAAGCTAAGCTGTAAAGTGACCCTTGCTTTATCTCTGCAACTAATTAAGGACTGATATAGAGTTTTGAAATATTTTAATTTATGAGGAATTTTAAGAAAAATTACAGTTAGATGATTCTAGCTTTTATTTAGACTAATGAACCTAGTCAAACATTTCAAACATAATTACCTCTTCTTTAATTATTTTTACTTGAATTTTGGGAGAAACCTTATTCATATTAAACAGAGATAACTGGTTCTTCTCCCGTGTGTCGCCATTGTTGTGGTAAAAACACAACCCCCCATTATTGATGTCTTCACTTCAAATATTGGGGACCATTTTTATAAAATTTTCGCTAAACACCTTTTAGGATTTTTATTTTAGTTGATTATCCTATGCTTTTGTTAATTTTTCATTTTCTTTGGATTCTTGTTTTGATTGCTTTGTTAAAATTGATTTTTTATAAGCTTCCCATTGACGCTTGTTTTACCTCATTTGGTCAACTGGTTTGAAAATGGTACTCCTTTAAAGTCCCATCATTTATCTAGTCTAGGTTAAAAATGCTATTTTTATTCTTTTCATTTTCGGAGTGGCTGTAGTTTAGAAAATTTCATAACTAAACTAAACATCATTAAAATAAAACCAAAATAAAAAATTGATATTTAACATTAAATTTTGAGATTAATTAAATTAATTATTATAATAAAATATAATTAATTTAGTTAAAATTAAAACTTAATATTTAAAATATATATATATATAATAAAAATAAAAATAATTTTTTTTACATCGCATATCGCAATGTCGGTTCCATCGCATTTTTTATAACATGCACATTTAAAAACCCCGACAAACTCATAACATGCGATGCGATTGAGTCATTAGTTTTATGCGATGCGATCAATTGTTATACTCCGATGCGAAGAGTCGCATTCATGCAATGCGATGAGTTAAGTTAAGAGGTCCGATGCAATGATATAAGTTAAGAGGTAGGTAAGAGTTGTAACGTAAGACTCTTAGTGTTGATTTAAGTTAAGAGGTAGGTAGTGTTATGTTAAGTTAAATATATATTAAGGCTTCGTTAGTGGAATATGAATGTTAGTAGTGGTGAGTTAGTCTAAGTCATAGGTATAATGTTCGCTAGTTTTAAATAAGTATAATGTTAGATTGTTATAAGTTAGTGTAGTTTTAAATTAATTTTTAATAATACATTAGTTTTTAATTAATACAATATTAGTATTATGGTAAGGTAGGTTAGTTAGTCTAAGTAATAGGTTAGTGTTAAGTTAGTGTTAGTGTTAGTGATAGAATAGTTTTATATTAATATAATGTTAATTTAGTTTTAGTTCAATAATTAATTTAATATTTAAATATTTAAGATATAATTAATTTAATTAGATTTATTATTAATTAGATTAATTTTTGTTTATGAATAGTTAATTATATTAATTAGTTAGATTAATATTTATTAAATAATTAGTTTAGTCTATAATTAAGAATAAACTTAGAATTAATTATTAGTTAATTGTAGGCTAATTTAGCATTATTATTTTAATTAAAATTCTGATTTTTAACTCAGTAATAGAATTTCCAGATTTATGCCAGATTTGACTCATCAACTTTGGAAGCTCATAGAATGAGTTTTACTTGGCCAAATGAGGCCCAGGATGGCTCATTGGAAAGATAAAATCAAGGAGAACATTTCTGAGGAGGTTCCACTAATATATTTGGTCATTAATTGGGTCAAAAATCATGCAGAAGATCAAGCTCTGAATTTCTAAAACAAAATCAATTTTCTGATTTATTTTCTGCATTTTCATTTGTCCAAGCCTCTTCTAATTGCAGATTCATTCGTCAATAATATCCTTGGCCAATTAAACCATCCCAGGCATCAATAGAGAGCTTATATTTTATTTTCAATTATTTATTTAAATTAAATTTGATTGGGTTTGTTTTAATGTCATAAATGGTATTTTGATTTTATTCGTTGCATCTTAATTTATTTTGATTTCTTTTTGCAGGAAAGCAGTAGAAGAGATAAGGAGAGAAGATCTCAATCAATGAGAATGCTCTAGCAATTAAAGATTGGAATTCTGAGCAAATTAAATTGGATTGGGCAGATTTCTCTTCAACAAACTTTCCTCTCAAGAATTCCTTTGCAAATATTATAAATAGCAGATTGCAGAATGTAATAGGGGCTGTTCTCCTCTGCAATTCTGGAATTCTAAAAGCACTTTTGTAATAGAGATTTAGAGTTGTAGGTGAGAGGAGTGGAATCTCATATCTGGGGGTTATTGAGGTTTTTATTTTACATCATGAGTTATGTATAATGAACAGAGTTTGCACTATTGTAGCTCTGATTTTGAAAGCAGAAGCTTAGGCATTGTAAAGGACTATTAGAGACCAGAGCTGGAGAAATGGATTCAATAAATTGGTATTTCAAATACTATTATTTTAAATGCTGGTTTTATTTTATGATAACAGGAATGGTGTCAATTTACTTACATATTTGTGCACTTTTGTCGGTATGGGTAATTTTCTTCTATTTTATGTTGTTATTTATCTCTTCTCTTATGGGCTGAATTCTGATTTCTGGGTAACTATTTACTCATAAATCTGTCTTTTAATATTGGATAAATAAATAGTGATATGTTGTGAACTTCTTCCGCATATTATTGTTTAATAATTCAAGTTACTGATTAAATGATCAAGATCATTCTGTGAACTACTTCCTGAGTGTTGTTGATTGATTATTTCATTTAAAAGGTCTCAATAGGATGTGTTTTGCTATCCATAATGTCAGTTAATTAAACTATCTCATTAACTTGATATTTATTATAAACAAGACATATTTCAATCCCAATATTTTAAATACCTGCTCTTGGTTGGGTTAGATCTATATCTGCCTAATTAAGATAGGATTAAGATAGTTTCTTTTGCTTGAATCTTAGAATAAGTTTGCATTTAGATTAATTTCTACATTCTTTTAAGTCCTCTTCCCAAAGAGGCAAACTTTAGTAGTGGATTGGCTGAGGCCTAAATCAGCTTAAGGATCACTTTCTTGCCTGATCAGCAAGAAGGTTGATTTGATGTCTCTTTTCCATTGGTGAATGAAAGTCATATTTTAAAGCCATTGGAGATTGAGAGAAGGTAACTGGACCTAGTTGAACCAGTCGAAACCACCATTCCAAACGGAAAAGGAGTTGCTTTAAGGTCCGGACTGGGTGGTCATCCCCCATGTTGTTGCAGCGATTTTCGAGGCTTCAAAACATACCAAGGAGAATTCAGAAATGTTTCTTCAATAAAAGGAGCAGTAGATTCTTCTATTTCTTCCAACACATCTACCATATTCATGTCTAGTGCTTGGAAGTTAGACTCAGCCATAAGTTTTGCTAATCCTTGCCCTTTAACTAGTTTGGTGGGCCTGATCTCTAAGTCATACTCAAGAATAGTTGCAATCCATTTCCCCCTTTTACCATCAGGGTCTTGACTTAGAATGTCCTTAACAACAGTATGTGTAACAAAAGAAATTATGTGAGAGTATCAAATATAGACCCTAAAGTCCTTTAATGCTTTCACTAATGCTAAGGCTTGCTTCTCCATGATGTTATATTTGAGAGGAGCATCTCTTAAGGCCCTACTAAATAAGGATATTGGTTGTTCCTGCCCCAAATCATTCTTTTGAAGTAAAACTGCAGCTATTGTATGTTCAGATGCAAAAGAAAAGATATAAAAGTCTTTGTTGAAATCTGAGCTAATCAGGACTGGTGTTTGAGTAAGAGCTTGTTTGACCAGTTTGAATGATTGTTTAGCTAGTAAAGTCCATTTTACACTGTCATCTTTCTTAAGAATGTTTGTAATTTTTTTTAATAGCTCAACAAGATTAGGAATAAACCTCCTCAGAAAATTAATCTTTCCGATGAAAGATTGTGATTCTTTGAGGCTCCTTGGATGGTTGATCTGCAATATGCCATCTATCCTTGTAGGGTCTATATTGATTCCCTCTTCCAAAATTATATGGCCAAGAATTTTACCTTCTTGGAGACCAAAGACTGTCTTCTTGGGATTCAATGACAAGCCAAATTTCCTACACTTCTCAAAAACGTTTTTAGGTGAATCAAATGTTCTTCATCGGTTTTTGAAAAAACGGTTATGTCATCAAGGTAAATGATTATGAAATAGCCAATGTCTTCAGAAAAGGATATGTCCATGGCCCTTTGGAAGTTGGCCCCTGCATTCATAAATCCTAAAGGAATTTTGACATACATAAAGGTGCCCCAAGGTGTGGTAAAAGCAGTTTTTATTTGATCACTTGGGAGCACTAACACCGGGTTGTAACCCGAGAACCCATCTAAGAGGGATATCCTTCTTGACCCAACTACCCTTTGAAGTATATGGTCCATATTGGGTAAGGGGTAGTTTTCCTTTAAAGAGGCTCTATTTAAATTCCCGAAGTCAATACAGAGCCTAATTTCCCCTGTTTTCTTTCTAACATAAACTAAGTTTGATACCCATTCTGAAAATCTAACGGGTACTATGATCCCAGCATCATGCATTTTTTCAATCTTTGCCTTAACTAGAGGTAGTAAGAGAGGATTTATTCTCCTTATTTTTTTCTTGAAAGGCTTTTGATTTTCCTTCAGGGGAATCTTGTGTTGGATGATGCTGGTATCATATGATTTCAGGTCTTTGTGTTCCCAAGCAAACACATCTTTAAATTCTTTGAACAGCTCTATGTATTGCATTTTTATGTGAGCTGGGAGAGTGCTGGATAGTTTGATCATCTTGGGTTCTGCTATACTGCCTATGTTATGCTCTTCTACATTTGTTTCCACAGGCTCCATTCTCAGCTCTTTGGCTACATCGTTAAAATCAAAAAGGTGTTCTAAAGGTGTGAGACCTCTTAGGATTTTATCATTTTTGCATAGTAATAATTCCAAGTCTTATTGGTCTGCATTGTTAGTTATCTCTGCTTCAAAAGGATTCTCATAATGATTTATATCAGTAGAATATTTCATTTCAACTCCTGGGATTTGTTCAATATACAAACAGTTTTCTTTATGGCTGGTTTATGATATTGGTATGCTGAAATTGTTTTCTGATTTCAAGAAATCATCTATGTGTTTGTCAGATTCAAACACTTGCCATTGATCTTCGTTATCAGGCACAACGGGCCTGTGTTTTACCTTTACATGGATTTTTTCATTTATCTCAGGTATTTGGCAGTTGTTGGCATTGAAGGCGAGTTCATTTTCTAGATGATTTAGTGCTCTAGGGATGAAAATGAGTTCATATTTTTCAAAGGTTTTCAATAGGTCAAGGGAAAAATTTCGATATTCCCTAGGCCTTGGATTTCTAGCTGAGTATTCTCCTTTGATTTGTTTTATGATAAGTTCAGAATCCCCTAAGATCGATATCTTCTGGGCTTCTAATTGCTTAAGCAATTGTAAGCCTAGGAGAAGGGCTTCATACTCAGCGATATTATTAGTGCATGGAAAATCCAATTTGTATGAAAAAATTTGATTCGTATTTTGAATACAAACACCTGCCCCTGCACTTGTTTTGTTACAGGATCCATCAAAGTTTATTGTCCAAAGTACATTTTCCTCATTTTCAGTTTCTTGTTGCTGTTGATTGTCAATGTTTTGAATTTGATTGAAGGAAAGATTGGATTGTTCTGGTGAAGTAATTGGGTACATGTTTTCCTTATCTGGTTGAGTGGTTTCATCTTCGTTACATAAGATAAAGGAATCTAAACTTGATTGAATAGAATAGATTGGAATGTTGTTTGGTTTGTCTATGTTGCTCACCATGTACTTCATGTGAGATTCCCTGTATAGTCTCCTGTTTTGGTTAAAAATAGGGATGGTGGCATAAGACATGTCCATTTTAAGGCTTCCCTGAAGTTTGGCTCCCCAATATCTTGATAAGAGCATGCCATACTTAGGGGGAATGTAAGCTACAACTATATCCATTACTAGACTCTTAACAGGGATTTGAGCTAGATTAACACATAAATCTTTGATTAAACCCAAATATTTGACTCTGCTTGAGTCAAAGGAATACAAATCTTTGTATGGTTTAGTAATCTCTAAGCCTAAGCTCTCCATTACCACCTTGGGCATTGGATTGTGTGAAGCTCCTGAATCTAACATGGCATTGTGTAAAATTTTCTCGTGTATGTTCAAGCTAACATAGAAGGGAGGGACAGCCCCTTCTTGGTATTTTATTTCAACTTCTGGACCAAACAACAACTCAGGTTTGTCATCTATCAAGTTCAAGGTTTAACTATCACTTCCTAAGTTCAAAGCTTTCAAAACTTGGTTTTTGTACACTTCTTGGGTTACTAGTTCAGCTAGGGGAATGGAAATTTTTATCTTAGCAATCTCTCCCTCAAGGCTGAAAGGAATACTTGACTTGTTGATATTTACATCTACCCTTTCAATTGAATTATTTTCAGCAACCTTGATTTTTTGAAACTTGTTTGGGCTGGTAATTGGGACAGATTTGTTAGGACTACTAGCTGAAGTGCTAGGGGTACTCTGTTCAACATTTGGCTGGACACTTTTGTTTTTGTTTAATTCTATTTTCTTGGCAAAAATGTTGGTTTTCTCTGTTGTCTTTTTGGGCTAGTTTTCTGAATTTTTCTTGAAAACAGTGCTAGTGTTCTTATCCTTTGAATTATCTATGCTTCCCTTGTTCCTAAGATCATATTGCTTGTGCACCTCCATGATTGCATTTTCAAAACCCAATCTATAGTCATCAGAATCTTCATAGGTTTTTGTATTTTGATCATAAGAGAATAAACCTTGCTCTTCCTCAGTGAGGAAAACATCATCCCCACTGTCTGATCCAATCAAGTTTACATGAGATTCTTCCAACCTTTCCAACTCCCTATCTTCCTCATATTGATCTACATAATTCTATTGGAAGGGAGTTCTAATCTGTTGGTCGCTTTCCTTTTTCTTATATTGATTGTTTTCTCTCCTATAATTCTGATTTCTATTTTTGTTTTGATTGTTCATAGGTTCTCTTGGTGGCAGTCTCTCATTTAAATTGATCTTTTCAAGCATCCTCTCCATTACCTTCACTAGGTTCTCAATTTTTGTGTCAAAGGCTGAGGTTGAGGGTAGTAGGTCATCATTATAAGTTACCCTCTTCTCTAATCTCAACCTATTTATTTTCTCAATTATGTTTTCTTCTACACTCAAATCTCATTTCTGCATGTCTTCCAAGGTTAAGTAATCTCTCCCCCTTAATTCATAAATAATTTTAGCATCAAGGCCTTCGAGATACCTTACCAAGGCCATGCCTTGGGGAGGTTTCATGTGAGGTGGGAGAGCATTGTAAACGCCATTGAACCTAGTGGAGTACTCATGGACACCCTCCCCTTTTTTTCTCTTGAGGCTGCTATACTCTGCTAGTAATTGGAGAGGGTTCCTTTTGATTTCCCATTTGTTGATAAATGTTTGATGCAAGGCAAGGAGATCATTTATGCTGTTAGGAGGTAAGTTTTTGAACCATTTCTTTACATCTCCTCCTAAAATTTGGGCGAATATCCTCATCTTCATAGTTTCTTCTTCTATATCCATGTAATCAAATGCATCTTCCATCCTATCTACATGATGTTGGGCTATTGTAGACTCTTTTCCAGTGAAGTGAGGGATTTTGGATTGGTAATCATTTGGTAAGGGAAGTAGAGGTTGTGGTAACACTAATGGGGCATACCATGTTGCCATGGCTGGAAATAAGGGTGGATTTACAAGAGTAAAAGTGGGTTGAACAGGAGTGTTTTGAACAGTGGTAGTATGGATTGGAGTGGAAGAAACGCTTGGGCCAGCAAACTAATTTTGACCAGACCTGTTACGGAAAAGGCTAAAGTGATGAAGAAGTTGGGAATTAGGAGGAGTGGAAGGTGAGGCTTATCTACTAAAACTCTGTGGAAATCTGGAAAGTTAAGGTCAGTCTTGTTTAAATCACCTTAAGATCTAGTTCTAAAGATGTTTTGTGTATGATGTAGATCAAAGTGTGAATCCTCGAAGATAACAAGGTTTTCAGGGACAGAATTTGTTCTTAAGAGGCTCCTATTAGCAGCTGATTTTCTAGAGTTAGAAGTCTACCACAGAATTCTCTCAGGATTGTCAACGATTAAAGGAGGAATTGGGTCTGGATGGGATCTAGTGTTGATCCTATGTGAAGCCAAACTGTTTTTCAAAAATGAGAGAGGTTGAGGTTTTAAGGGCTGTTTTTTGGAAATTTTTATCTCTCGCGATGTCTTATCTAGTATGGGACTTGGCTCCTAAACTTCTTCAAGGCTAGTTAACACAGTCCTAAAGAGACCTGGAGACCTATATGAATCACAGGCCTACTGGGGCTAGTGGAGTCACCAGGTGGAAACTTTTTAGCTTTTATGAAGGTAAGATATTGGATGGTTCCACCACCGTGTTTATTTGTGAAGCCAAACTGAAATGTTTTTTGGGTTTTTCCGAGTTATTCTGGTCTTATAGGATATGAGAGTGTCCTAAATCTGACTTAACACTTAGCTAGGGTGTCAAAACAAACAGAGTTCACTCTTATGGATTGGTAACTTAATCCCTCAAGGTCTGATAAGGCTTTATGAGAATCCTAAGGGTCACTTAGTTTGTCACTGATTCAAAAGGTCCTATCATGATTACCATTGCTTGGTAGTGCTTGAGGGAGGTTACTTATGTTATACTAGACATTGAGTGTTTTGTTTTGAAGATTTTACTCAGAGTCCCACCATGATCGCCATTATGTTGGTGTCTTATGTTTTGATAGTTTGGAAAATCAAAAGACAAGGAAACATCAGAACCAATCTTTAGAGTTACAGTATCTATTCCTTCTGTTCTCAGAGAGGGATCTCTCAAATTTTTGTTTGCAAAATTTTATCTTGTGTGCTTAAAGTATGGATTTTAGACTAGTTATTAAGTGCAAGTGTTTGTTTGTTTGTTTGGTTGGATTGATACACCAGAACATGAAAGATCTAGGAAAGATATATAGAATGGGGAAACATCTCGTTCATTGGGCTATGGATTCAAAAAGAGGTCATAACATACTTATCAATGGATATGGGATATCAGAGGGAAAATCTAACTTGGCCGCAGGATCCTTTGGTTTTTGGAATGAGATGGACATCAATGATTTGGAAAGAGAAGTTTAATTCTCAACGAAGGGAATTTGAAAACACAATTTGAAAAATAAAGAGCTTTTTGATAGACAGGGCTAACCATGAATTCTAAAGATCACACCTTTAAGCAAACAATGATTTCAAAACAACTTTTGAAATGAAATCTAATATTCGGGGAACACCCTATTTCCTCATATTTTATTTCAAATGACTTAGAAAACATAGAAGATTCATTGATAACTGCAGTCATAGAAGAGGGAATACCTAACACATCTATGATTACAACTATAAAGACCTTTGAGACAACTGTTTAAGTAAGGACAAAGGGCAAGATCATAATAGACCTCCTTGACTCACTGTAAACAAGAAACTTCAAAGGGAGACTTCAATAACAGTTTTTAAGTGGTAGTAGACAAGTAGGGAAAACCATAAATCATGCTGAAACCAACTATTTGAACTATTAAGGAAATAAACAAGCATGGAGACTAAAGAGAGAGATTAAAGACTCTAAAATACTTTAGCAGAAGAAAACATAAAACAGTGAAGGATGAACAGGTCTAAGGTGCTTCCAGGAGTCATTTCTTAGCCTAAAAATTTCAACCTACTGTAGTAAGAAATTATGGAACATAATGAAAACAGGGGAAAACATAAAATAGTTCAGAATACTTCACCAACAGCCAAGCTCATGGATCCAATGATAGAGCCTTCACAGTAACAAGCATGCAACAACATCATCAGAGCTTCAAGACTTCAAATTATTCTTCAACTTTAACAAACTATGTATTATTTTAGAGAGTTCCAATATTACAGCTAGTGATCAACCAACAATTTCTCATCTTCTACAGAAGTATTTATAGAAGAATGAGGAGGTGAGATCTAATAAAAGATCTTTCAGGACAATTAATATAGATTAATGACTTCTCGGCCTTTGAGGGGCTCGATGGAGAATTTTACAGGTGTGTTACTGTATTAATTGATTTACATTCATGAATTAAGCTAGGTGGGAGCTTTTGTTGACTTTTAAGGCTCTGCGTTATGTTATAGTAACTCTGCTGATATTTTTGTCATTAAATTCTTTCAACAGAATTAACTGTTTGGCTGCGTTGAGGCAAATATCTTATTTCAAACAATAACTTCGGCCTCTGTTTGAATGCTTTGAGGCACAAGTGGCTTTGTGGTAGCTGAGAGGAATCAATTTGCCTCAGATGTGGCAGTGGAGGCCTTTCTGTTTGATAAAACACTTATGATTTTCTTTTAACTATGTTTTAATTCTGGGGATTAGGCTTTTGATAATCATTCTTAGCCGTAATCCCCAAATTATCTTTAATCCTTCTGTTATTCCGCATTCTGTCTTCAACACTAATACTCTTTTTTTTGTTTAAATAACGTTGTTGTCTTGTTGATGTGCAGGCCGCGCAGGGCTCTCAAGGCATCAATGCCCATGAAGTATCGACGAAATGTGGATCTTGAACCTTGCGAATGGTTTTCCTTTTATGAATCGAAGGCACGGGAATCATCATTCCCGGCCTTCGGCCTTTCTTTCAATATAACGGATAAAACCATTAATCACCTGCAAAAGACGAAACTAATTTAAGAAATCATGCATTTTTTGGGAAAAACTGCTTCAGAGGGCGTGGGGAGGAGCGTAGCCGTTGGATGGCAGCATCCAACGGTGGAAATCTACGTAAAATGGTCGAAAGGAGAGCGATGGGAAGTAATAAGTTAGATTCGTTGATCTACAGAGATTGACGATTGGGAGCGATCCGGGACGTATAATAGAGAAATGGTGAAAATAAAAAGAAAACAGGTTAAAAAACCTTAGGCGGAGGTAAAATTAATTTAAAAACCGAAATGGGTTTTGGGAGGAATACAAGTCGTCAGATGAGATCGAACAGATGGTCCAGATGCAATCGGAGTTATGTGATCGGGGGAAAAACTTGAATGGCGCCGATGTACAGGGAAACACCGATGCGATTGAGCACTGGCCATCGATCTGAGGATCAGATCGATGATGCGGAGTGAATCAGAGGGATGGCCGATCGGGGGGAACAAACAAACGCGCCCGATGAAACTTGCGATGTGATTGAGCACTGACCATCGATCTGCAGATCAGATCGACGGCGGAGAATGAATCGGGAATCGGCGATCGGAGGAGGAATTATGTTAAATGCGCTCAATGAAAATGTTGTGATGTGATGGTGCGTGGGCCGTTTGATCAGCTTACGATCAACGGCGGGGATTTATTTTAAAGCGAACCGGTGGAAACCCTTCTTAATGCATGAATAAACACAAAGTTTCAATATAATACAAAGTTTTGGTGGATCGGGGCGGAACATATATATAACATGGTTAGGCGCCCATCTGCGGGGCCTTTAGTTATATGGAACAATAATAGGCCCGGGGCATTATATAACAAAGGGCCAATTGCAATCAGAGCCTCAGGTTCGGGCTTTTCAATCTACCCATTGGAATTTTGCGATGCGATTGGCGCCTCGGGACTTAAACTCTTGGTCCCGGGTGTAGGTTATATGGAATGGAAAGCGGAGGGCAGATTTTATACATTATGGGACTTAATCACATCGGAAGTTTTGATGCGGGTCTTTACAATCAACCCATTGGATTTCTCCAATGCGATTGCGCTTCGGGTCTTTTTAATCTAACCATTTTTTATTTAAAAATCTTTGTATGGGCACGTTAGACCAAAACTTTGGGTAAATGGGTTTTTTGTATTTACAAAGGAAACAATGGATCGGAGGTTTCGGTATAGTTTAAAAATGAGTTTTAAACTATGTAAAAATGATTTTCACGAATGGGAGAAGGGAAATCGTGAAAAATGGAGGAATTTTATGGATAAAAAGGGGAGAAAATGAAGGTTAGTTTTGAGTGGAGGAAGGGGAAAAAATGATGATTTTGCAGCAGCATTTTCACTTATGGAAACAGCAGAAATTATGAGTATATATATAAAAAAGAAAAAAGGGAACAGTAGTGAAGATTTGGATAGAGGCATGAGGCCTTCAAGAGTTTTCAAGAGCCAACACTTTTTAACAATAAAATTTTTTCTGTGAAGGCTCCAAAAAGTTTTAGCCACCTTTTGCTATAACAAATTTTATAGGTGGCTAACAGGTTCTTTCTCCAAGAACATCTTGTGTTGTGTGATTGATAATTTCCTTTCTCTTACTTGCATCTGATTGAGCAATCGTGTTTTATATTTTTCAAATATAGTAGAAGGATTCAGCATCTCGTTTTATTACATTACATGATCAGATTGAATCCATTGGTATAGAGTTTCTATATAATTTCTACATGGTATCAGAGTTGTGTTAGATATTTTCTACATGGTATCAAAGCACTAGGAATCACAATAGTGGAGAATAAATTGAATTTGTCTTGAGCAGTTTCAAATTTGCATATTTATTCTTGATGGTTCAACAGTAGATCAAGATGTCTTTCAATGCCTTGAGACTCGAATATGCACTCGAATGAAATTTTAATTATATTGCATGGAAGTATAGGATGTAGGAAATGTTGGAGGACAATGGGTTGAAGGAATTCATAGATACATCTATTCACAAGCCCACAGCAGAAGATGCCCAACTTCTTGATGCATGGCAGAAGAAGGTAGCAAAGGTGAGAAGGATCTTGTTAGAGGGATTTCAAGATCATATTGTCTCGAGTCTCCATGGAAGGCGACTCCATATTCTATGTTGAAGGCCTTGACAAATTCGTTTCAAAATAGGAGCAACCAAAGGAAGTTGGCGCTGAAGGACAAGCTCAAAAATATCAAGAAGGAGGAGGGCGAGACGGTACAAACATACTTGGAAAATTTCACTCAATGTCGAGATGAGCTTGGAACTATTGGTGTGACCGTAGCCAATGATGACTTGGTGAGCCTAGCACTTCTAAGCCTTCCCAAGAGTTGGCATAGTTACCAAGACTCTTTGAATGGGAGGGAGAAGTTACCAGACGGGGAGCATTTGGGGTCTGACTTGGCAATAGAAGAGATAAGGCGAAGCACCAGAGACAGGACCTCTAACACCAACAAAGAAGAATATTATGGATTAGTGGGAAAAGGAAATAAATCCAAGGGAAAGAATTCCCAAGGCGAAGAGGGCAAGAAAGACTTGTCCAAGATCATATGTTTTCACTGTCAGGAGCATGGGAACTATGCTTCAAATTGTCCACAAAAGAAGGCAAGCAAGAAGGAGCCTGTAATTACAATGGGTGAAATGGTAGCTGAACAGCTAGAGCTTGATTTTACTCTCATTCCATGCATGGCCATCACTGTAATGGGATGCATGTGGTATCTATAAAGTGGTGCCTCGTTCCATATGACGGGGAATAGAGATATCTTCAGTGACTTGGAGGAGAAATACCTCCAGCAAAACATAGAGTTTGGAGATGACCAGAAGCATAACACGAGCAACATAGGTACAGTTACCTTTTAGAGGGAGTCTAGATCCCCTCTCAGATTAGCAGATGTTTTGTATGTTCTACGCCTAAGGAATAATCTTGTCTTTGTAGTGGTATTGGAAGACCATGGTTATGAGGTGATGTTTATAAAAGGAAAGGTGTTCCTTAAACACATAGCCACAGGACAGGTGAAGCAGATTGGTTCAAGAGCCAAGAAAATTTATGCACTTGAGGTTGAGGATGCATGCAAGGCTTTGAGGAGCAAAGCAGTTGTTAATGACTTAGTGGTTGAGAGGGATAAATTATCTCTCAACATGCAGCCTTAGAAGCAGTCTCAAAAGGTTGTGGAGAAGACCCAATTGGAGAAGCAGAAAGGAGACCGAGTGGAAGAGTCCACTCAATCAGAGACCTCCAAAAGGGGGAAATTTCAAGCTAGATGGGCAGAGGGAGTACATGCAGCTATACCTCCAGGAATGAGGTGGGGTGATATGCAGATGCAATCCCAAGAATAAATTTGGGCAGGGTCCATTGAGATGGTGTATCTCGTGTATCGAACATGGCTACGAGGAGCCTGTTAGTCATCCATAATTTTCACTATCTGAAGATGGCTAAGTATCGGTTCTAGATTTCTAGAAACAAAATTCATGAAAATTGTGAGTTCTATAAATATCACGGCCTTCATTATCCTTAGGATAAATTTTCACTATTTCATCATTCCTTCATTCCAAGTTCAGCTCACCTATCCCAGAAGACCCATCATGGGCTTATGCCACTCATTATCACTATGTTTCACCACCTTTGGCCTCAGCCCTCTATTTTTTGTTTTGCCTAAACTCCTCCATTGTCTATCTAGGGTTTTTAAGGGAATGTCTCTTGGTTTCATGACCTCCATGATTAAATAATCTGCAAGGATTATATTCTGATGCTCTTACACCTCCTCCTATCCTTAATATACCTTCATAAACACTTCCCATCACTCCTATCCCTCAAAATCATCATTTTCCTACAAAACCTAGTCTATTGCCACAATTTCACACTTTTTGAGACTAGGCCTATGTTTTTACCTTTTGGACCCCTTCCCCTCACTTAATTCCTAAAATTTCACTTTCCCCTACTCCCTAACATCTATCCCTATCCCCCAAAATTTCCCCAAGAATTTAGACAAACCTTAACCCCTTCATTCCCCTCCCTCTGTGTAGAAATTTGAATAACTTGTTAAATTATTCACCGAGATTATCCTGATCACACACTATTTGAGCTTCATGCATAATACATAACCTCTTCTACTATTTATCATCAATTTGCGGAAATATAAACAATCGCATGCGCACATTAAAACCATAAACAATCACACATATAAACACAGTATTTATGGGAAAGCTTAAATATGAAAACCCCCAGCTATCTGTATATTATAATGATAGAGATCATGTAAAAATAATTGTATAAACTCCTCACAATCTCTCAGTACAATCTCCAATTGTTACACACTACACAAGCTCAGATCATACAAAACACATGCTCCAATCTGCTCCACCTGTTAGCCTGCCTCTACTGCGCAATCCAAGATGAATAATTGCACATCTTGAGTTCAAATCCCTCTGGTATGTACTGCGCAATCCTCATTGGCTTATCCATCAATGTGTGGTGCAAAAACATGCACCAGTATAGTCACAACTGATAGTCACATTGCTCTTTCACCTACCTCTTCACTGGTCTCCACTGAAACTATCCATGCACTGAAGTTAACTGATGCATTCTTTAGTTGATTAATGATTTTATAATTAGTGAATTAATTAATAATTAATTCACACCACTCTCACTAGTGTATCAATCAGTTATACTGGATACAACTAGCTCAATTATGTTTAACTCAGTTAAACTGAATACAACTCCACTAACTTCCTCAATCAACTCCACCAAACTCTGTCACATGAGTTCTAACTGAAGTCAACATGCAATAGCTCCACTAAACCCTAGGAATAACGTAATTCCTTCTGTCGGCTGCATGTGCCACTTATGTGCACTCAACTGAAGTTCTCCAAGAGGATAAGATAATGTTTAGAATCCAAATATTATTAAGAGCTAATAATATTCAACATATATATTTTTAGACTGGCAATCTAAAAATAGATTCCGCCCAGTATGTCTAAAAATAGAAGTCCATCTATTTTTCCCAACTTGATCAACCATCCACAAATAGCATCCTAAAACTCATAGAACATGATCCATATGTCTAAAAATATACATAGTCTAAAAATAGACTTTGCGCCAAAAATACCTTGCGGGCCCACTTAGTGAAGGCGACTCCTTTCCACTAAGCTCATCATCTTGTTGCAATCTCAACACTCTGCAAGGAAATCCTAAATCCTCACACCAAACCATAATTTCCTCTTCCAACTAAGTTAGGGTTTGATATGAAAATTATGCACAAGAGCATAAACATCATGCCTCCATTATTTTCCAAGAATTCATTCCAAGAGACAAGCCATGTATCACACCTAGGGATAGTTTTCCTTTAAATTGTGTTTCTGACCAAACAGAGATGAATTTGAAAAGAGTGAGAGAGGTTTGTGTCCATAATAGGGCCAAGAAGAAAAAACTCCTTCATTTTTTACACAGGTATCATGGTTGGAGATCAATGTCAAAAATACAAGTGTTAAGGGAGAAATTCTACACTTCTGGGGTGACCTTGGGAAAATCAATTTTTCTCACCGCTAGAGTTTCCAAATGACTTGCTTAATAATTAAAATGAAAACTATACTTTAATATATTTCCAATGAGCTATCATGAGCTCAATTTGGAATTGAGGAAGTCATCCCAAATTGGTCTGCACTAGCACTTTGCATTTCTACACCAGCATTCAGCACTTTTTGACCAGTGTTGGGAGAATCACTTTTTGGACAGGTAAATGAACTACAATAAAGAAAAGAAATTGTATATTTAGAAAGTAGACTCAACCATATTTCAAATGAGCTCTCATGAGCTCAATTTGGAGTTGTGCAAGGCCTCCAAAAGTTGTCTACACCAGCACTCTGCATTTCTGCACCAGCACTCAGCACTTTTTGACCAGTCATGGGAAAATAAACGTTTGACAAAGAAAATCAACTTCAATCAAAAAAAAAATTGTATATTTGGAAATTTTACAAGTCAATATTTCCAAATAAATATCATGGAGCTCATTCCGATGCAAGGAAGGCCTCCAAATTCCCTCTAAAAAATGGCACTGCGCACAGGAGAAATGTTTATGTTTTTGAAATTTTGAGGCCCTAGGAGCGCAGCACCCTAGGCGCTACGCTATTTTTTGGGGGTTCTCAGCTGCTAAAGTTTACATTTTTTGGTTTTTCATATCACCAGCAGTATACCCATAAAATTTCAGGTCAATTGGAGCATTTTCCCCCCATCAAAAGGTTAAAAAACACCTCAAAAATTACCTTTCTGCCTCCTTTTTAGGCCTGGCGCTGCGCGCTGATAAGTCATGAGAGATTGGATTTTTGAGAAGGTAAATGGAATCCATTCAGCACAAATCAAGTATTTCTAGAAATTATACTCTTCAGGCTTTCTAACGAGCCATCACAGAGCCAAATCTGACATCGGGAAGTGGTCCAAAACTTGGTTTCAAAATAGCCTATTTTCTGCAAAAGTGGCGCTGCGCTCCTGGACTGTCTTTTGCCAAAAAGTCAACAAAACACACAAATTTATGGCAAGATGATTTTTTAATATTTTCTTGGGAAAATCACTCCTGATTTGATTTGGGAGTTATGTTTTGGTGTTTTTCATTTATTATCTTATCTCTTATGTGTCTTAGGCCTTGCATGGTCATTAAGCACATTTATGACATTTATGGCTAAATTAGGGTTTCTGGAAGCCTCTTAGGGTTTTGACCTCCTCATTTGCTCCATAAATAGAGCATGAGGGTATTATGTATTTTTTTGGATTTTGATGACTTATGCTAAAGCAAATACATATTCTCTTGGAGTTTTTTATGGAAATTTGATCTTTTGGAGCTCATGCATGCCCTGGTTTTCTTGTTGATGGAGAGAGACTGTTTGCGGGATCCATAAGCTTGGTTGATGGTGAAGTGTTCTTATGTTTATTTTTTCTAGTTTTCCATTATTTTTTCCACCTTGATATGTTGCAGTAGGAAAAAAAATTTATATTAAGAAATGTTTCCTGATGGCATCTTACTTTTGTTTGTCCTTCACTGCCTTAATGTTTTCTTCTGTTGAGATATATTAGGAAATCCATCTCTTGCTCTCTAAGAAGTTCTTAGCTTGTTCGTTTCTTGAATGGTTTAGATCAGTTAGTTTCAAGTATTAATTATGGCTAGCCCTGCATATTTTGTCCACTGAAATACTCTGTCCTTGGAAACTCCTCTTTAAAGCAGCTTTGCCTAGGTTTGTCATGAAGTTTGTTTGAATCATGCTCTTTTCCTTTACTTAGTTGAATTTGTTTCAAAGAACCTTCACAACTGTAACTTTAGATGTTCATAGTTTTCTCTTCTTCTATGGGTATAACTACTTGTGCATCTTAAATGTTTTTCTGCTCTTAATAATGAAATCTATGAAAGTTAAATAAGTTTCTTGCCTTTCTATAATTTCATTTGAATGTTTGTCTTGGATAATCATTTGTGTTCAGTTTGAAATCAAATGGATAGGTTTCTCTTATGCCTTTGATTCTCATTCCATGCTTATGATTTTCTAACTCCCTTAGTCTAAAAAGTTATTATGGATTCATTTTTTCCCTTCAGTAGCTTTTATTCTCAAGTTTAATGTTCATCTCATCATCCACCGCAACCTCAAAGACCTACCAACCAAGTTAAAATTTCCCTGCAGATGCTCTTGAAACCATCGATGAACTCATCATGACCTTCTTAGACTCCATTTCCCAATGACTTAACAATCTTCCATTTTTTCTATCTAAATCCATCTGAGCATCATACCCAACCAAAAACAATAAAAATACCCTGCACTTAACATCTAGCCTAAAATCAACCCTAATCAGCAAAACAAGTTCATATCTTTGCACCTACTAGAGAGATCCCTCTCTGAATCCAGGAAGGCTAGGTCCTTGGATTCCAAAGCTTGGTTTGATGTTACCTTGTCCATTTGTATCTCAATCAATCTAGAAAATTATGGGGAGCTAACAGAGCCCATAATATAGTAGTAACAAGAAGGATTAGTTAGATTGATGCAGTCAGATGTCAAGAGGACAAAAATGAGAGTGACAAATGTCGGATACTGGAGTAAAAATCAGAGTTGGCAGCAGTGTAGAGTGCACAGATGTATATGTCAGCAACAGCGCAGAGAGTCCAGTAGACATGTGCAGTAGCTAGCACCAGTCAGAAGACTCTGATGACATATGCATCATATTGATTCAGTTGTTTGGAGGATATTCATTTTTAGGAGAGTTGCTTGTGAAAACAACACTAGAGAAGTGTTGCATGCAAGAACATTCGAAAGGTATCGGATTGAAACAGATTAATTCCTTTCTTGTTGAGAGGGAGTGTTGAAATTTGCAACAAGAAACAATGAAATTGGCATCCAGAAACAAAATCTAGAAAATGGCACCCAGAAATGGCTACCATGTGAGCCTTTTGATTTAATTATCCCTAATTAAATTGAAAATAAATTGTAATTTCATATCATAACAACTTGTATCAGTTAACTAATTCAGAAATATTGAGTTAGCTTAAGAATTTCGAGTTGAGGGTCAAATGTGAGGCATGTAGAGTGATTCTATTGTTTTCAACGTCCAGTTGCAGTTAATGCACTAGTGTGGTGTGAGTGTAATCAGTTAACTCAAATTAATTGATTAAAAATCAGTTTAACTAGTTCTAACTGAGTGATGAGCTAGTGAGAGGTCAAGTGAATTAAATTAGATTTAATTCACAAGTAGTGATCTACCAAGTAACTGATGATCATCTATTATTAGTTTCATGCATGTCAATTCTGATGACAACCCAGTTGAGACAGAGGTTAAAGGGAAATAAATTATCAGTTGTATTATTAGCGAATTTCCCGAGCGCAATTATAAAGTCAGAGGAAGGCTCCATAGGGATTGTGCAGTCATGGAAGGCTGATTATCCTATTTAATAAGGATTAATTTCCTCAATATTGTGTGAGAAATTCTTGGCTAAGTAGGGGCTGAGAATTGGCTAAGTGTTGGTCAATTTTGCCTAAGAATTGCTAGTCAGTTTTGAGCAGGATCAGGGTGAGACGATTGGTAGAGTGAAATACTTTCTCGATGTGAGAAAGCATTGTATTGTTTCATGATTCTTTGACTATGTACAATATATGATAGAGGGATTTTGAGAAATTTCTTTCCCAAGAACATCTTGTGTTGTGTGATTGATAATTTACTTTCTCTTACTTGCATGTGATTGAGCGATCATGTTTCATATTCTACAAATATAGTAGAAGGATTCGATATCTTGTTTTAGTACATTTCATGATCAGATTGAATCCATTGGTATAGAGTTTCTATATAATTTCTACAAAATTGAACAAAATTGGGACTCAACAATCCCAAAAGAATGTGGTAGACATCCATTGACATTATGTTACAAACTATCTTATCCTCATATCAGCCTATCTGGAACTCCACTTCACTCTTCTCACTCACCAACAACCGGTGACCTTTTTGCATCCATGATACCTTATATGGTGTTGGATTCTTTAGCCTTTCTAATCCAATTTTTTCCACCATTTCTTTGGAAACTATATTTTCCATGCTCCCACTGTCAATCACCACTTTTCATCATTTTCCTTTGTCCTTACAAACAATCCTAAATAAGGCTTTCTTCTATGCAGGTTTAGCAGTCTCCTTGGCTGGTTTCAATAAGACCTTATTCATCATTAAATTTTCTCCTATTTCTGGTGCATTTTCTGCCAGAAGTGTTGGTGCTTCTGATACTTCTAGCTGAGCTTCATATGCATATCTTTGTCCTCCTTCATCATTCTCAGGACACTCAAAGGACCTATGACCAAAATGTCTATATTTATACCATTGGTAGACAATATCTCTACCTCTTCCTCTACCTCTACCTCTCCAATAAGGTATTACTCCTTTGGATTCACCTTCTTTCTCTTGTTGTCCTTGTTTTCTTGGGGTAACTGCATCATTATTTTGAAATGGGGCCTTCTCTCTTCCAGTTCTCTATCTCTTTCCTCTAGAAAAACCACAACCTCTTCTTGAATTTTTCTTCCTCATTGTCTTCTCTTCCACCTTCAAGGAAAAATGGTATGTTTCTTCCATTTTCCGAGGATAAAGCATGTTAATTTCATCTTGAATTTCAAGCTTCAAGCCATTTATATATCTTGTTTTATTCTCTAGGGTGTCTTCTACGTAACCTCCCCTTAAATTCACCTTGTAAAACTCCTCAATATATTCTCTAACTGTTAACAACATTTTTTTAAGGCTATGCACATGTATATAGAGGGATAGCTAATACTATTTTGGAAGAAAATTCCCCTTCATATTTGCTATCATCTTGTCCCAACTTTTAATCCATGGTTTCCCCTTTTTCCTTCTTTCAGTCTGCACATTGTCCCACCACAATGCAACATGTCCTTTTAACTTATTTACAACAAATTTTACTCGCTTATCTTCTTCAATCTCCTCGTATTTGAAATACTTGTCTAATTCACTAATCCAATCTTTCAAATTCTCAGCTACTAGACTTACATCATAAGTGGAAAACTCTGGTTTTGCTCTAGAGCTTGAGCTTAGCATCGACATAAACAATTTAACTTCTAAAGCTTCATCCATAGGTGTTGCTCTTTCTGTTTAATATTCTTCCTTTGATCCACTGTAATCTCTAGCCTCAGAGTCTCGATTTGTACTGGTCTCCATGACCTCTAAACTATATTTCAACCTTTGTATCTCTTCTTGGAGTTTTTCATTAACTACGAGTCTCACTCCATGACCTACCTCTCTTATTGCTTGCATTTACATCTCTCTTTTTAGTAGAAAACACCACCAACACCAAATGTAACTTTGTCACAAGTGTATCTCTACTTCAAACCTGCTCTGATACCAAAATTGATGACAGAAAGTAGGGTGGAAGGGAAATCTGGGAATAACGTTATGCAAAAATACACTGTTGGAGGAGCTACAAAATATTTTCATAGCGCGTTGCATAATATTTTTGTAGCACCCTTAGAAACTTGTTTTTCATCTCTAGGAAGGCAGAACAACTCGTGATGTCTATATAATTATTCTCAACCTCTGAATACATCCTCCAAACTTAGGATGGGGCCTCCCGCTTCTACCTTGTTGATGGTTACATGTAGGCTATCAACAACTTTGTGACCGCATCCATAACATAGTATCTATCCAGCACTGAAATTTCTCAGGTTCTTCACACGGTCCTTTACATAAAACAATATCCCCCTGCTTCTTTTGTGCCCGAAATCCCCTCATAAAATCCCTGGGCACACTCAACTCAACCAAAAACGTGTCACAACATGTAAAAAAAAAGACATTGTGCAATAAATGTTTCGGTCACTTTACCAGTAGCCTAACAAACCACAACTTAGAAATTATATGTCTGTAAGCACATAACACTATAGGCCATATTCACACATATTCTGGAATCAGATCAAATACATATAGCATTTGAAAATAAAGCAACACAGAAACAATAACGCAGAGCTATGGGATAAAATGCTACACATTTATTTATTTATTTCACAAGTACAAGTTCGAGTAAAGAGAAGAATATCCCCTATTCTCAATCAAAGATCTTTTTATGCATATCCTTGGAAATTGTTTCACTTCCTCTTCTCTCTAATTGAGGGAAGTTGAAAATGCACAAGGAAAATGACTCTTCATTTCCTAAAATCTACAACTTATTCAAAATTTGTATTTAAATTATTTAAAATCTCATTAAAGGAGACAAAATCAAATTTTCCTTCCCAACGTGTGGTCAATCCGCCACATTGTCAACCCCCCTTCACTTTCCACCACGAAATTGTTATAATGCTCATGCATCATTTTACATCATCTCTGTAAAAAATATTCTCTTACAAATGAAATATTCTTTTCTATGGAAACACACATCCCCTTATCCAAATTTTAATGTTAGAATCTTATTTTAGTTACTTTCTATGCAACCAACAGAAAAGTATGACCAATACACTGCCCATCTAGTCCAAGGGTTAAACCATGCACTATTACCACTCTGTAACACCCTCTTCCCACATCTACCTGAGTAATCACCCAACTGGGGTAAACATGCATCGAGAGGCTACTATAATGGGATTAAACCTCATAGGTGACCTTAAGGATGTGGAATCAATGGAAACATCTCATACAGACGTTTTACATCAACAATGACACCCCTAGGAGCCAACCCAACCATTCAGGGATCCTACCTCTAGGTCCCACTGACCTTTTTAGCTTTTGGACCTCTGGACGCATGTACATGCCTGCATGCATGCATCTAGGAGGCTCTTGATGCATGCATAAGCCCACATGCCAACAATCAGGGACTAAATTACCTAGTGTTGTGCCAGGATCCTTAGGATTTGAGCCACTTTTCAAGCCCAGAACCTAGTTCACTGCTGAGAACTTCAAGACAAGTTCAAAGATGAATTATAACAACCAAAAACTGATATATTTTCAAAAAAATTCATGAGGAATAAACTAGACCCCTACTAGCCATGAAAATATTTTTTTCAAACATTTCACAAACATGAAAGCTACAGGTATAAATAATAGATTGAAGCATAAGGGTCTCATACTTATTTGAGAATCCCTAAGAATCATTTCTCCCTTACATAATTAGTTGAAATACCATATATTTTACCATATATACATTGTGCATTCATTTACTAGTAAAAACATGGGGAGAGCCATACATCATCACTGTCAAAATACTTGCTTATAACTAGCATAATAACCACAGAAATATCAAGGATACAATGACCATAGAATCCACATATAAACCAGTACATTTACACATTAAATAAAAATGGAATGAGCTTCTCATTAATGAATATGAAAACCAATCATGGATGGGACTACCGCGTTCCACCCGACCATAAATTGGTTGGGCCAATTTTCTCTTAAGCCAATCATCCCCGTGCCATATTCCAAGCATGAATGTGGGACTCAAATCGAAAGAACCAACCTAGGAATCCTAATGCTAAACCACCTCACCCTCATCAATAGAAACCAAGCTTTACCATAATCCACACCTGTTCACTAGGCCAACACAATGAACATGTATGTAATATTCCTTCTTAGGAAATTCAGCAATATAGAAAAGTAAAACGTAGTTTTTAGAAAATTATGCTATAACAGTGAGAAATAGCACTTGGATCCCTTATTTTATAAAATATTTCCCTCACATAAAAAAGGGGATCAAAAACAAATCTCTCTAGCTATGTTAAACAGATCTCCCCAACTCAATATAGCTTAAAAACACCCAAACCCCATGACTTACACCATACAGAATTTTGGAAGCATGTGACATCATAATTAAATGAGGGTTTATGCAAAAATATGATAGGGAACAATAGTTCTGGAATTATATTACTGAAATATTTGAGAAAATGGAGATCTAGCCCCTTTTATACAATATGAAGACAACCCGGCAAGGGTTTCATGAAAGCATGAGTAAAAAATGGAAAATCTATAGATCTAGATCTAGAATCACGCATTCCAACTATTTATTTTCATATATATAGCTGAAAAATACATGAAATGGCTGAAAATCCTCCTTACTAGTTTTTCGGGAGAGGGATTGCCCCTTTTCCTAGGAAACTAGCTCAAAATCAAGGGTTTTAACCCTCCCACTGCAACACCATGAGAAATGATGTAGTTTCTACAAGAGACTGCACTGTAGATGTGGGTGACTACTTGACCCAATGTATGATAGTGGAAATGTAGCCCAGAATGCTCCTCTTAGGTCCCTTCAACAAGTTCTCCAAGAAAGAGTGTGGAATCCCCACATGAGAATCCCTTGCACTAAACAGTGTTGCAACCCCAGCTAAACAGTTGAAGCATGAAAAATGTCATAAGACCCAAACATAGACAATATTATGGATTCCCTTCATGGCTACCATCCCTTCCTTTTTATTCTTGGTGATCCTTCTCACCCCTGACCCCACTCATTCATGAGGTTACTTCCTTGCAAAGAGTCCTCCTTCAAAACTGCACTGTCCCCACTAGCTCTATCTCCTCTTTTGGCAGCGTTTTTGATTTGGTCAACATAGATCTAGTCCATGTGCATTTCCCCCTTCAAACCCAAGGTGGCTTTATTTTTCCTTCCTAAACTAATCCCCATTCATATTGGGAATGTTTTATTCCTATTAAAGAGATTTAAGGGCCTCCCTACCCCTTTTATTCTTCTAGACTGCAAACTAGAGTAACATATAATATTCCAACTAGTAGCAAGATAATTGGGAATATTACAGTCTTGCCCTCCCAAAATTTGTTTGTCCTCAAGCAATAGCAAAGAAGGATGCTGCAAAATCTTCTCTCCTTCCCAAGTGGCATCCTCATGAGGAAGATTCCTCCATCTAATCAGATATTCTTTGATCACCCTGCTCCTTAGTTTCCTCTCCCGTGTATCCAAGATTTCCTCTGGTTGCAAAACTAGATGGCCTTCATCATCAATAGGTCAGAGATCCAGGTTGGCAACCACATGTTTTCCAATGGCCTTCTTAAGGCGTGAGACATGAAAGATGTTATGGATCTTTCTCCCCTTAGGAAGCTCCAGCTCATATGCTACTTCCCCGATAAGATGGATCACCCTGTAAGGCCCATAGAATCAAGGTTTGAGCTTCTCAGCCCCCTTCTCCTTGAGTGTAGATTATCTATAAGGCTGAAGACGAAGATAGACCAAGTCATCTACCTCAAAATATCTCTCTATCCAACCATGGTCTACATATATTTTCTGTTGGTTTTGTGCAGTAGTAATGTTGTCCTTGAGGGCCCAGAGTATGTCCTGATTCTCTTAGATCCATTCCCTTGCTTTAGAAGCCTTGCTTGCCCCAAAAATAACATCAGAAAATTAAAGTGCATCATACCCATAAAGACATGGAGTCATACCAATGGACATATGGTAAGTTGTGTTGTAGCAGTACTCCCCCAAATGGAGCCAACGCAGCCATGTTCTTTGTTGGCCTGAGACATAGTTCCTCAAGTAGCCTTCAAACCACTTGTTCACTATCTCAGTCTATCCATTAGTTTGTGGGTGATAGCTGGTACTTGGTGTCAATTCAGTACCCACTAATCAGAAAAGTTCTTTCCAAAAGCCACCCATGAAGCGGCTATCCCGATCACTGACTATGGTCTTTGGAATACCATGGAGTCTAAACACATCTCTAAAGAAGAGCTCAGCCACCTGTGAAGCAGTATATTTTGCAAAAATAGCAAATAAATTTGAATACTCTGTTTGTCGATCAACAACTACAAATATACAATCCTTACCCTGAACTGTAGGTAGGCCGGTGATGAAGTCCATGGAAATGCTCTCCCATTTTCCATCTGAAATAGGAAGTGGCTGCAATAATCCTGTAGGATGGTTTTGTTCTCCCTTATTTTGTTGGCATACTATGCACTCCTTGATGTGTTGGAGTACATCCTCCTTGAGACCCTTCCATCAGAATCTCTCTCGTATAGCTCGATAAGTCTTGGTGAATCCTTGATGCCCTACAAGTGGGGAATCATGTGATGCTTGAAAAATATTCTCCTTGAGCTTATAATTTCTAGTCAAGAAGACCCTATCTCGGTAATATATGACCTCATCCATCACTATATACCTCTCATCAGATATCACCCCATCTAGTATCTCACATGCAAAGTTGTCTTTGGAGTACTCCATCAACAATTGAGCCTTCCAATCTGCATCTATTCCCCTTAGGGACAGCGTTGCTGGCCTCCTGGATAGAGCATCTTCCACCACATTACTCTTCCCCTTGACATACTCTATGTAAAATTAATATGCTTGGATTTTACTTACCCATTTTTGTTGTCTCTCCTGAAGTTGATTTTTCTCAAGAAAGAACCGAAGACTATTGTGATCAGTCTTTACCTGGAATTTATTCCCCACAAAATATTGCCAGAATTTGGCTAAAACATGCATAATAGCTAGCCCCTCTTTATCATAAATGGGGTATAGCCTCTCATGTGGCAGCAAATTCTGGCTCTCAAAAGTTATAGGGTGTCCCCCTTGCATCAAAACTTCTCTAATGCCTTCCCCTAATGCATCACATTCCAATACAAAAGGTTGAGTAAAATCTGGTAGGACCAATATCGCGCAGCTAAGCATTACCTCTTTGAGCTTATCAAAAGCCTTCTGCGTTGTAGGTGTCCAGCTGAAGGATCCCTTTTTTTTTAGATCTGTAAGTGGTGCTGCTAGTTGAGAGAACCCTTTTACAAACTTTCGGTAATATGTACATATGCACACAAACCCCCAAAGCTCTATGACATTCCTTGGTTCAGGCCAATCTCTGATAGCTCGGATCTTCTCTTCATGGACTCTCACCCCATCTACTCCAATGATGTGGCCTAAGTACAGCATCTCTGTGAGCCCAAACTCACATTTGGAGAGCTTAGCATAGAACTATTGCTCCTTAAGAATGCATATTACTGCCTCAATATGTTGCAAATGTTCCTCCCATGTGCGACTGTAAATAAGAATGTCATCAAAGAATACCAATACAAATTTCCTCAAATTACCATGGAATATGTGGTTCATGCATTATTGGAATGTTGCTAGAGCATTGGTTAGTCCAAAAGGCATGACCAAGAACTCAAAGTGCCCATAGTGACACCTGAAGGCTATCTTGGGGATATCTTGATCCCTCGCCATGATTTGATGGTACCTGGATCTCAAATCAATCTTGGAGAAATATGTGGACCCTCTTATTTCATCCATCAGTTCATCGATCCTGGGAATTGGGTATCTATTCTTCATGGTATTATTATTCAAATCTCTATAATCAATACACATCCTCAATGTGCCATCCTTCTTTACCAAGACCATTAAAGAGGCAAAAGGACTAGTGCTAGGCCATATATGTCCAAGGGCCAAAATATCTTGAATGGCCTTTTCAATTTCATCCCTATAGGCTTTGGGATGCCTATATGGTGTGGTAATCACTGCTTGGATCCCTTGCTCCAACTCAATAGTATGCTCAAATCATCGGTCAGGAGATCTCCTAGGTGGGATATCTTCAAATACTGTAGAGTATCAGTCCAAGAGAGATTGTATATCTGGATGTATTGGATTCCTTGTTCCTAGCTTCAGAAAAACATTGTTTTTACTGCCCATTCTAAGTCTCCTCTGTGTAAATCTGCTTCCATCCTGTGGGATGAAAAAATCTGAGGTGGATAAGTGTGTATGCCTTGGATTTTCTTATGCTTTCCACTTCCCTTTTCTTTCCATTCCATCCTAAGGTTTCCTAATCAGTGGTAACCTTCCCCAAAGTGATTAACCACTGAACTCCCAATATAACATTGGTGTCTGGAATATCAACCCCAAAGAAGTGATCTGTCAATGTGTAGGTTCCCATGGTGATGGGTAGTGTTGGAACATATTTGGCACACTGCATGGTTCTAGCTCCCAGAACCAAAACTGAGAAACCCGCAAAGTCCTCTATGTGAATGCCCCTCCTTTGTACTGGTTGTGTATCAATGAAGTTATGAGTGGCTCCACTATCTACCAAAACTGATACTCTTTGCCCCATAATAGTGCCCCTAACCCTCAATGTTAGGTACTTATGAACTCCTCTTAACGCTGCAAGAGCTCCTCGAATTGGAGCAAAGGCATTTACTACATATTTTGTGGAAGATATAGCAGTGTTCTTCTCCTCCTCATCAGAGAATATTTCAATGCAATGTGCCTTCCCTGCAACACATCAGTTGTTTGGCACCCATGGCTCTTGACAGGTGAAACAGAATTTTTTATTCCTTAGACTCTTCCGATCATTTTCAAAAGGTATCATTCCTTGATTCTCCTTTGGCCATGAATATATATTCTGTTGGAAAGGTGCTTTGGTCTTGAGAAAGGTATGTTGTAAATCCCTAGCCTTCTCCACCGCTTCTTGGAGTGTAGTAGGTCTGGTAGATCTCACCAATCCATGCAAAGGTTCAGCCATCCCATCAATAAACATGCATACCCTCCGATCCATAGTGAGGTCTGAAACCATCACTGAAAGATTCAAATACTCAGCAATATATATTTCTAGATCTCCTATTTTCTTAAGCTTGGTTAGCTCAAGAAATGAGCCTCCAGATCCCTTGAATCAAATCTCTCTACTAACCTCCGAGTGATATCTGAATATGAAGTGATATGATCATGCCCAAGTGTAAATAACCCCTGAAACCACCATTCATGAGCCTCACCTTTCAGGTGCAGCGCTTCTATTTTGATAGCTTCTATTTCAGAAACTGTTAAGTTGGAAATAAGTGTCCAACTTCTCTACCCAAGCCTTGGCTGTGCACTTGGGTGATCCATCATAAAAGGGAAAAAGAACCTTTCCAAGATACATTGTAGATCTGAGCTCTTCATAAAACCTCCCTTTCTATGGTGATGAGAAGACCTCCTGCCATCCTTGATTCGACAAAACTCCTGAAAGCTCAGATGCTCTTTGAATATTTGGGATTGAGATTCATATTCCACAAAATAATCACCAAGGGTGTCTTCCTTCTAGGTTCTTTCTTCCTCACCTTCCTCAAATAGGAATGTGGGCATAGTAGAGCATTGTGAAGAAGTTTGTGTTGTTGTTTGTCCCCAAAGATGTGATGTGTCAGAGCTTTCTCCATGGTGAAACCCTCTAGGGGATTCCTTTTGCCACATCTCCTTGATATCTTTGGCAATGTCCTACATAGTTTGAAGAAGAATTTTTTGGATTTCTTTTTCCTCCATGGCTGTAGATATATTTTCCCCACAAGCTGAGCCAATAACAGAGCTCTGATACCACTGTAATATTCCTTCTTAGGAAATTCAGAAATATAGACAAGTAAAACGTAGTTTTTAGAAAATTACGCTATAACAGTGAGAAACAACACTTGGATCCCTTATTTTATATAATATATCCCTCACATACAAAAGGGGATCAGAAACAAATCCCTATATCTATGTTAAACAGATCTCCCCAACTCAATATGACATAAAAACACCCAAACCCCATGACTTACACCATAAAGAATTTCTAAAGAATGTGACATCATAATTAAATGAGGGTTTATGCAACAATAAGATAGGGAACAGCAGATCTGGAATTATGTTACTAAAACATTTGATAAAATGGAGATCTAGCCCCTTTTATACAATATGAAGACAACCCAGCAAGGGTTTCATGAAAGCATGAGTACAAAATGAAAAATCTACAGATCTAGATCTATATTCACGCAGTCCAACTACTACTCTGCATATATATAGCTGAAAAATACATGAAATGGCTGAAAATCCTCCTTACTAGTCTTTCGGGAGAGGGATTGCCCCTTTTCCTAGGAAACTAGCTCAAAATCAAGGGTTTTAACCCTCCCACTACAACACCATGATAAATGACGTAGTTTCTGCAAGATACTGCGTTGTATATGTGGGTGACTACTTGACCCAATGTATGATAGCGGAAATGTAGCCCAGAATGCTCCTCTCAGGTACCTTCAACAAGTTCTCCAAGAAAGAGTGTGGAATCCCCGCATGAGAATCCCTTGCACTAAACAGTGTTGCAACCCCAGCTAAACATCTGAAGCATGCAAAAATTCATAAGACCCAAACATAGACAATATTCTGAATGACCTTCATGGTTTCCATCCCTTCCTTTTTATTCTTGGTGATCCTTCTCATCCCTGACCCCACTCATTCATGAGGTTACTTCCTTACAAAGAGTCCTCCTCCAAAACTGTGATGTCCCCACTAGCTTTATCTCCTCTTTTGGCAGCATTGTTGATTTGGTCAACATAGATCTAGTCCATGTGCATTTCCCCCTTTCACACCCAAGGTGGTTTTATTTTTCCTTCCTAAACTGATCCCCATTCACATTGGGAATGTTTTATTCCTATTACAGAGATTTAAGTGCCTCCCTACCCCTTTTATTCTTCTAGACTGCAAACTAGAGTAACATATAATATTCCAATTAGTAGCAAGCCAATTTGGAATATTACAATTTCATAACATGCTTTACCATGATATCCACCATATCACTAGGCCAAAACACAAGCATGGATACCACAGTATTCTCATCACCTACACCATGAGGAATTTTCTTGTCTCCTAGTCTCTCAGGATTTACCGCAATCCACGATCTGAATCATGGATCACTAGGCCCTAAACCAAGACATACTCTCCACGCTTTACCATATGTCCCAACCCAAGATTTCTAGAACTGTTGGAGAGAAAACCACCTCTAGGCTTTACTATATATCTTGTCATTCATCAGTCGAGGATCCCTAGGCCCATTGAGGAAACACACTATTCGGCTTTACCACAACCCACAATTCAGTTAAGGAGTTAGTAGGACATGTGTTATATCATTTCAGAGATCCACCTCACTCATCTTTCCATCCATCCGACAATCCAGCTCAACCGAAACATGATAACTCCACAACACCATGGCTATCCAGAAATGGCAAGGCTAGGTTTAAAACATTGTCACACCTGGAAAATCCCATGAACTGACAGAAAAGAACCACATGCAATACCGTGCATGCTAAATATAGCAAGGAAATCACACATGAAAATCAATACCTGCAAAGAATCCTGATGTAGCTGCTTGATCCTGCTCTTCCTTGCTTGATTCTTCCTTCCTCCTGCTTTCTTTTCCTTTCTTGGTCCAATTCCAAAGTGCTCTAAGAAAATCTAAGTGTTTAAGAGTGAGAGAGAGAGATAGAGAGAGAGAGAGAGAGAATAATCAAAGAGCTCCAAAATTGAATTGAAAAAAAGGTACCAACTGATCCTCAAAATCCTTTTTATTGATGAGGCCTCTATTTTATTCATTTTCCATTATTTTCCTTCATTTTAATCCTCACATGCAACCTATGACCTTTCATCTCCCTTTTCTCCTAATTTCCATTATTTTCATAAATGTGACAAATATGTCATTTTTCCTTTATAAATGGCTTTGCCTTTGATTTTTCCAATTTCCTTAACCATTTTAACCTAAATGAACACCCACTACGGTGTGTTTCCCAACATTCAGCTTGGAATAAGTGTCCCATCAATCGTGGTTATTATTTTTAACTTTATTACATGGAATTTTCACCAAGGTTGTTACAGAGTTAGCATAGATCACAAAGGATCAGCTGCTCATTCTAAGGTATATGCCATGGTGAACCTCAAGAGATCCAAGCAGTAAGGAGATAAGCGAGGCCTCCTTCAGAGGGTAGTACCAAAAAATGTTGGATGTTTTGAAATCCATGGAAAGGATGCCAAAGGTACTGCTGGATGAATACTCATAGAAGGTCTAGTTTGGGTTCAACCATGGCCATACATGGATAAGACCAAAATGTGTGCACTCGAGAACATTCCAAATGAGATCCCAAAATTTTGTAGTCATGGTGGAGGTAATGCCTTGACCAAGAATTGTGGGTGAAATTCGGGACAACAATCATATATACTAATTTGAAGTAATGATACCCCAACCATTACCGAGAGAGACACCAGCGGAATCAAGGAAGCATATCGTTGAAGAGCAGTTACAATTTGTCATCAAATGCCTGGAAACAAAAATGCATTTGATCAAAAATAAAATGGTTAGCATGGGGGTCAGAACAAGTTCATTCCCATATTTTTTTGAGTTTCAGGGTTTAAGGAAACAACAGCTAATTGTCAGTACTCCCCTAATTGTTGCATTATTGGTCATTGGACAACATTCACAATCTGAACCTACAGTTCTAGAATCCCGACGGCCCAAGGCAACAAAACCTGAGATACCAGCAAAAAGAAAGAAGAAGAACATTGTCACCCAGTCTATAGACCTCACTCAGGAGGACCCCCAATCACTAATTTCTTCACCCATCTTTGAATAAGCCCCACCCTTGACCTCAACCGCATCACCAAGCTCATGGAACCCATCGCCATAAACAACCTCAAATTCCACCACTATATCTGATACCATTCCTTCTGGGACACTGATTGAGACATAAATGGACATGGAGGTTGACTATGTCATTCAGTATGTTATGAAAATTACCAACACAGAGGTTGAACCTGGGTCCCTATTATATTTATTATTGGATTCAAGTTCTATAATGGTCACCGCCCCTATAATTACACCTCCACTGACTATCGCTACACATCCATCATGATTACCACTTCAAAACATCAATTCCATTCTACCCATCCCCGTGTCCATCCATACCAGTCAACAATCTGTTGAGCCATTGCAACAAGCTACATCACCACACATAAATTCAAAGAAGTCTATTTTCAATGGATAGCCACTACAGACTAGATTCCCATACCCATCCATAATGATTTAATATTATCTTCAGGGCTAGTTAGCAACCAAATTATTTAATTGTATTCAGGTATTTGCATGCCAAGAAGAGGTGTTGCATAACTATTTTTCAACAGAACATGAGAACCAAAAACAACGAATCCTTGCACTCACTACAGAGCGCGACCAATTGCTCCAAGACAAGCACAACCTTCAGAACCAGTTGGAGCAGATTACTGAAGGATTTCAATGATTTTGACCTTCCATCTCAGATGTGGTGCTCAACACCCCAGAATAATTTTTCACCTACACATTAGTAGAATGTTGTGACCATATCAAGACAACATGTACTGAATTTCTCTCTACTAATCAAGAGCTCAAGAAAATACTTGTGGAAACATGACAAGCACTACCGAATCTGACAACATCATATGGAGCTGTAATTGAATAGAAAATGGCAGATTCATCCACACTCAAATAAATTATCATCAACAATGCAGAGGAAGCCCACTCACTACTATAATAGGTCCACGATTGGTCGGGTTGCCTCGCCATAAATAATTAGCTCGTTTATTCGCTATGCAGGCAAGTCAAAAAGTTATTGGTCAACTCCAAGAAGACCAAAGAAAATAATTTGCGGAAACAGGTACATGTAGAGGTAGAAGTCCTCGAGGCCCAAATTCTAATAATTGAGGATGAATCGACAAAAAAAAAAATAGGTACTCCGGGACCTCAATTTTTCGATACAAAATCACTTGGAAAATCTGAAACAACTCAGTGACAACACAATGACATAGTGGAACTTGCTCATGATGGAACTACCAACTCTCCCAATAGCTGACACAACAACCTAGTTCCTCATCGAGCAAACTGCACTTACAGACTCATGGCAGGAAGCAATCAGTGACTTTAGACAGTTTAAGGATGCCACCATCAACACAGTCCCTGTTGGGGCCTTCGTTTGGAGGAACCAACCAGTAGGAAATGATGTAATTAGATCCAATGAAAGTAGCAACAGAAGAGTTACCAGCAACCCTGACAACACCCATGAGAATTTGACTTGGGGACAAGTCAATGAACTATGGTCGGGGCATGTTGGGGCCTTCATTTTTGAAAGGTTAAATTATTTTGGGATAGGATGAAATAATGACAGATTGTTGGGACAATCGTTGGGATGTTGTGGAAAGGATGATGAAAAAGGAGGAAGGAACTGATAAAAATTTGGCAGTTGTGGAGGACTGATGGGAAAAATACAAACAAAATCGAGCGGGAAAAATAAGTAACAGTCGAGCAGTGGGGATAGATGAGCTAGGAAAGAGGCGAAAGAAACTGATATTTTAGGCGAGTGTGGAAATATAAGGAAGGATGGGAGGGAGGATAAAGGAAATAGAGTACAGATATATTGTTGCGAAGTGAATATGACCGCCCTATAGGTGTTCTGTTATATAATTTTGAAATGTTCATTCTTTCTTGTTATATAATGTAGGAAGAGGTTGTTGATCCTAATGTAATGATGTTGTGATAATATTAATGAAAAGAAGACATTTGGAATCAATGTGTTATGATTAAATGGTTACTTAGATTTCAAAACTTTTTAAATGTGTGTATTCAAGTAGTATTTTCTTACTAGTGTACATGATGTGTTGCAGATGAATGTGGAAATGGTAGCGTTGAGGTTTCTTTAAGTTTGATCTAATCAATGGTATTATTCTTGATATCAAATCCCAACTCCCCATCTAACTAAGTTCATGAAACACCTCAGGTGAGACTCCTTATCTAGTCTTGGGTAAGGTGGAAATGTCAGCGTTGTGCTAGACTATGTCGGAGCTTTGTTGGCCCCTGTGCCTGAACCTGGGCCTTAACCCTATTATTATTTTTAGCCAACACATATCGAAGAAAGATTGAAATTTTTACTAGTGATTTGGAAGCAACATTTGAAAAATACCAAGTAGGGGCCACTACAATGCTGTTAGAGAGGAAAATGCATACATGAAAAGGGACATTAAAGATGAGTTTAATAATGTAATCAACATGTAAAATGGAACCATAATTTTATAATAATTTTGAATTGAAACCTAGAGCTAGCCATCATGATTTCTTTCCTATTTGTATCATTTGACGTAATCATCAATGGTTACATATATGTTTTTTCATTTAATGTTTTTTAGAGTTTAATATGCATGTCATGCAAGCTATAATTACCCTTTTTCCACATACATTGTATGGTCTCATAAACATTTTAATACAAATACATCCATGTATTTCTCTATCTCCACTGAAATGTAAATTGCATTAAGGGTGAAAATATGGATCTTAGACACTTATCTGTCTCAATTAATGTCCAAAAGCTTCAAAAAATAAAGGCAATTGTTTACTAATTAAACTACAAAATCCAGCAGTTATTTGCAGTGAACAAAATTCAACCCTTTCAAGCCCTGTTGAAGGGTTAAAACCCTTCCTAGAAGGGTAATTAAAAAAATCACTTTCCAAAAAAAATGTTTTTTTTTTCAATTTTCTCTTCATTTATGAAGGAAAAAAGAAATACCATAAACTTTTAAAAGAAAAGTCACATTTTAAAATACCCAACAATGTCACAAACCCTAAGTCATGACTGTTCAATGGCCATTATACATTTAGTATTAAATTAGGTTGATTGTGAATGTGATTGGTATTCAAGATTCAACACTAGAGACTACTTTCCTTTGGCTTCTAAAGACTAAAATCATGTAGATTTTCATTGGCTCTCACATATTCATTAACATGCTATACCCTTCAACAACAATAAATCCATCACATAGCTCATGCCCACATAATACCATGACCATATTAGAGTATCTACGATTTTAAGTGTTATTTAATGAAGGTTTGGAAGCCTTTTCTTCTTGAATCCCCACTTGAAATCATGTTTTATGAGCACTCTCAAACATATAATTGCCACGTCATTTATTATCCATACTTAATGTATTTGGTTCCCACACTCTGAAATACTTAGTATTTTTGATTTGTTTCACACAATTGTGTGTTGACGACTATGTTTGGAATTAAAAAAACTTTATCAATATAGGAAAAACTTTCAAACATGTATGTTCTTGTTGACTAAGTTTAGATACGATCCTAGAAAAAATGGATCTTGTCAACATATCAAACCCTAAAATTGTGAATTCAACTATGATAATTTTGATTATATTGATGCATTTTTCTACATCATCAAACCTTGACTTCTCTATTCTCAAAAATGATCATCCCTAATTTTTTTTAATTTTATGCATATTTTTTTAGAGTGGTTCACGGACACTAAGTGGTCACTTCATCCACAGAAAAATCCATGTATATCAATGCGGAGGGATCTAATCGTCAGCCAAACTAAAAAATCCTAAACCCAAGGGCGTCAAGGAGATTTTACCCCATTGCCTCAATATAGGCGAGGTAATTATCAACAAGAACTCAACCAATTGAGCTATCCCCTGGGGCTAATTCTATGCATATTTATCCAACACACTCTTTCACTTTCTTCTTCATGTTTCTAGCACCAACGATTGTTATTAGATGCTACTTCACCCTTTCAAATATTTTGAGAATGTCCTAAGAGTTGTCTTCCCTTGTGATCCCAAGCTCAAGATCCATGAGATGTATGTTTTATAACCTTGAATACATGGAGAAACATTTTAAATTCATGGGTAGAATTATTATTTTTTTAACCAAAATTGGATAATTTACATTATCATAGAGGTTATAGAAAAGGTAATCAACACTAATACAACATATTGAATGTCCTCTAGGTCTAGGACAAAATGAAAAATGTACATATGTTTGATGGTAAATATTCCTAGTACACACTGCTACTATAGATTCTATAATACATGTATAAAATATTGATACATTTACTTAATGAAATTTATGGTGACTTGTAGCCTCTTCCAAGCCTATGTTGGTTAGAATTGATTCCTAATATCTATTCTTCACATCCTTAATGAGTTGGTGCACAATATGATATTCAATTAGTTCTACTTGACCTAAATTTATAGATAGTTGTTGGTTGGATGCCCTATATTAAGCATCTTTGTGTAAATTCACCGCTAGGTTCCTTATCATATTTCGCTTTGCTTCAAGGGTAGGAAGTTGATGTTTAGCTTGAATAAGAGTACTAAATAAAGATGTAAATTAGGATACACACTATTGTTCATTGTCATGGAATATATAAGTCAATCCACATTGGATCTCGTTAAAATCTCTTTGTAAACTTTGTAAGCATTTTTTAGTGTGTTGGCAGTTGTTGTCAATGATGTCAAGCTTCAGGGGAGCTTATTGAGTATATTATTTTTGAATATTTTTACATTAATGATGACATTTATGTCTTGGTTGGTTACTGACTATTGAAATTCTAGTTTGTTTGTTGAATGTTGGATATGTAGCGTAGTATCTTATTTTTTAACGCATTTTTTCTATTGGTACCTTGTTCAAAAGAGAATGAATTTTTTTTGTTAGATAACCCTCTCAGAGAACTTTCCAATTGTATATGGAACTTAGCCTAACTCTCTAATAATGAATGAAAAATTGAGTTTTAAGTGTTGGAGACTGGGCACAGTTCCATAGGATGACAAAGAACAATCGTCAATCCATGGAGTGCTTAATCCAATATATGAGAGTGTTGTTCATTTGCGAAGCACAAAATCCAATAGTGGAGAGTGAGTGCAAAATCGCCGTTAGGCGAACTCATTTCAATGTTTAGTTGGGAGTGGTTGTTGGGCAGGGTACTTCTTGGTCTATGTTTTGTCAAAGATCTACATTTTGAGGAACGGAGTGTGCTTCACGCAGATGTTTAAGAGTCGAAGGGATTTTGGGTGGGTCAAAGTCCCTTATTTTGTAAAAGGATGGGATTTTTTTGAATATTTTGAGCTCTGCCCATGGTTTTCAGACCATGGTATTGTAAAATGGAAAATATATATAAAGAGCTATTTTAGTGAGTCAAGGAAATCGATATGTAAGTCCTACAAATTATTTGTTGAGATTCAACAAGAAAATTTCTTCACTGATCCAGATTTATGCAAGAATGAAAAATAATACACATATAACCATAAATACAAAGATGCAGCGGAAATAACACTTCATTTCATTAATATCAAATAACTGAAATTTGCTTACATACAGAATGGAAATAAACGAGCTAGGGTGCTGGTAGCGAATCTCTGAGAAGAGATGTGGCGGCTACAAACCTCTAAAATATGTTACAATGAGGCTCAAGGGCCTATTTAGTATTGATAAATAGTGGAGAACTCTAAACATCCAAAAACCTAACCCTAGGAGATGAAGCGCCAAGACTATGGGCCCCGTTTGGGTACACTGGTGTTTCAACTTCCCGGGGACGTAACTTCGACATATGATCTCTATTTGATGGGTATGATACATCGTTAGAAATATCTATCCGAGAACTAAAATTGTTCATGAGGATATCAATTTTAGAACAAAATCATATTAGCCAAAAAAACAATGCCCAAAAAACGTCGTTTAGGGCCTCAAAATGGCTACGAAAGTTCAGGACCCAAAAACTGCTAAAAATAGTAAGTTGTGCTGAAACTAAAAAACTGAAAGAGAAAATGGTGGGGCCCCAAGTGAATAGGTGAGTGGCCACAAATATCCACCTGGATCATTCCTCCCCCATTAGGAAGCAATGGTCCCCATTGCGTTGAGTTCCTCCATGAGATGAGGAAACTTCTGTTGAATTTGGTCCCTGGTGAATCACTTGCCTTGGTGCAGGAGTTGGCCAGCTTTGACAACCCGATATAGTTGTATCTTCTGTTAGCAAGTGTTCTTGATTTGCATGTCCATGATACAATCTGTGGTGGCTTTTTCCATGCATTCTAGGTTTAACTCTTTTGGTGTGAGTTTTTCTGCAATGTCAGAGGTGTCCAGTAGAGGTGGGAAGTAGGGACGAAGGCTGTCTACATTGAATACTGGGTGCATACCAAGGAATGGTGGAATACTAAGCTTGAAGGCATTGTTCCCTACAACCTTAATGATGGTGTACGGCCCATATCGGAGCAGGCGAAGCTTGCGGTGGGGTCCAGTGAGGCGATCCTTCTGCAAATGTAGCCACACTTTTTCGCCCAACTAGAAGTTGTGTGGCACCCAATGTTGATCATGTCATTTCCTGTACTTAGCATTGGCTCTATCCAATATGTCATGAACCTGTTGGTGGATGTGCTGAATGCTCTCGATGAAGTTTTTTTCTTTGTCAGCTTCAGACTATACATGAGCCGAATCGGCTGGAGTAGCCGTAAATGGCATGGCTACGTCAATGGGACATAGTGGTTGGAATCCCAAGCCCACCTAAAAGGGGCTATGGCCGGTTGAGTTATGGAGAGCCTGGTTATAATTATGTTGTATATAGGGGAGGCTCTCATCCCATGTGCATGGATGCTTTTAATTGTACATGCGCAGAATGTGTACAATCATCCTGTTGGCGACCTCTATCTAGCCATCAGTTTTAGGATGGAAAGTTGTGGACTTGGTGAGCTTGGTGTCCAATATTGACCAGAGGTAGCACCAAAATGTGCTGAGGAACCTGCTATCACGATCTGATATGATAGACTGTGGAATCCCAAAGTGAACCCACACTCATTCAAAGAAGAGTTTAGTAGTAGCTTCTGCTGTGATATTCTTCTTGTAGGCCACCATCATGGCCATCTTCGAGAATCTGTTGACGACCACAAAAACATAGTCGTTTCCATGCTTAGTAGAAGGAAGGCTTGACATGTAATCCATGGAGATGGATTCCCAAGGTTGACGAGGTGTAGGTAGCAGAGTATAAAGCCCTTGCTTCTTGATGGTCGGTTTGGCAATGGCACAAGCAGTGCAGGATCTGATGTAATTCCCGACATCCTATCGAAGGTTAGGCCAATAGAAATACTTCTACAGTACTGCCACTATTTTCTCGACCCCAAAATTCCCAGCGACTCGAATGTAGTGCGCTAACCATATCATCTTGGCACGCTCACTTGAAGGAACACAAAGGTGTCCCAGGTGACATAATAGTGCATCTTGGAGGTGAAAATTTGGAACTTGCGTACCCCCCAAGATTGCCTTGTATGTCTGGCTGAATTCTCGATCGCTCTAATAGAGAAGTGTCCAATCAAAAGTCTCGTGCCCACAAGAGTTGAGAACTGTGGTTATGGCAATGATCGGTGGTTGGCTAAGGCAGTCGGCAACATTATTGGTGCTACCCTTCCTATACTTGATGTTCAAATGAAATTATTGCAGATATGTGGACCACTTCTGATGGCAATCATTCTGCAACTGCCCTTGTGTCTGTATGAACTACAGGGGTCAGTGGTCTGTGTGGATGATTGATTCCTTACCCAAAATGCAATGCTTCCATTGTCGACAAGCCTGTACAATGGAATACATTTATTTTTCATAAGTGGGATACTTGCGAACTGTGTCAGAAAATGTCTCACTGTGATATGCCACTGGATGCCCCTATTGAGTAAGAACTGCCCCAATAGCATAGTCAGAGGCATCTGTCTCGATCTCAAATGGTTGTTGCAATTCCGGTAATGTGAGCACTGGGGCAGAACAGAGATGATATTTAAATTCTACGAACGCCTTCTATTAAGATTTCGACCAAAATAATTTTTCTTTTGCTCCTCCCTTAGTGACTTGACTCAAGGGCCAAGTGATATGAGAGAATCCCAACATGAAACTGTGGTAGAAATTAGCAAGACCCAGAAAGCTACAAAGCTCTATTAGAGTGGTTTGGGTTGGCCAATCCTGAATGACTTGTATCTTGGCTAAATCCACATGCACCCCCCTTTCACCAATAATGTATCCCAGATATTGAACCTAGGTCATGCCAAAAGTGCACTTCTCCAAATTGGCACACAACTTGTGTTGCCATAGTGTTTGGAGGACTTCTCGAATGTGGTGGATGTGCTCTTTCCAAGTCTTGCTAAAGATCAGAATGTCATCCAAGTACACCACTACAAATGAGTTGTTGAATGGACGCAAGATGTCATCCATCAGCCTCATGAATGTTGCGGGAGCATTTGTCAACCCAAAATGCGTGATGAGCCATTCGAAAAGGCCCTCCTTGGCTTTGAAGGTTATATTCCACACATCAGAGGGTTTGATTGGTACCTGGTGATACCCAGACTTCAAGTCGATCTTGCTGAAATATTTTTCCCCTTTGAGTTGATCCAGAAGGTCATCAATTTGTGGGATTGGGTACCTATTCCGGAAAATGATATTGTTCAGTGCCTGATAGTCAATACAGAGTCTCCAAGTCCCATCCTTCTTCTATAACAACACGTTCGGGCTCCCACGAGGTGATGAACTTGGCTGGATGTGACCTTTCTGCAGCAGCGCCTGAATCTGCGTCTTGATTTCATCATTATCTAGAACAGAGCGCCTATAGATCGGTCCATTGGGTAGCGGCGCACCTAGGGTCAGGTCAATGGGGTGCTTGATTTGATAGTGTAGAGGCACCCCTATGGGTGAGGTGAATATGTCCTCGTACTCCTCCAAAACCTTGTCCATTTGTTTTTGTCGTGCAGAGGAGCCATGTCTGGAGGTCATGGCCACAATCTTCTTCTTTCCCTGTGGGCAGGCCATCAGTAAAACAAATTTATTGGTTTGGGAAATGAGCTTCCTACATTTTTTTACAGTAACCAAAGAGATAGTGGGAGGCGGTGGTACCTCTGGCATCTAGTACAACTTATTTCCCAAAGTAACAATAACAATGCGAGGTCGGGACTCATACATAGCATGTCGCTTCCACAAGTATGGTTGGCCTAAAAATACATCAGAAACATCAATAGGAGAAATTTCACATAATACCTCATCCATGAAGGGCTTAATGCTATAGGGAAGGCAACACTGTTGGTTGATGCAGAGATCTCGTCCTTGGTGAAGCCACCCAATGGTGTATGGATGTTGGTGCGTTGTGGTCGGCAAGCCCAACCGCTTCACGAAATCTAATGAAATGAGGTTCTTTTGGCTCCCATTGTCGAAAATGAACTATAGCGGGGAACCCTTTACCCACATCTGGGAGTGGAAGAGATGCTCTGCCTCCTCTGGATCTTCTGGTTCCTCCTTCTGTATCTTCGTAGTGGCAACAATGGCGTTCAGCTCCACATCAAATAAACTGCTTCCTTTTTTCATTCCCCTTGTTAGGTTCTGATTCAGAGTCAGAGCATGCATCTAATTCAGAAGCCCTCATCTCGACCACCAGTGACTGCTTGGCCTGACACTCATTTGTGTTGTGAGTGGAGCTCTTATGGAACTCACACCACTTTCCCATGTCCTTCTTTGGCTTCACGGTGTTTTTCTTTGATTATGGCTTTGGCAAGTTGTCTTGGGCTGCCATGCCTTGGCTTTTTCCTTTGGTTTTTGGTTTGGGGGAACCTTTCCCTTGCTTTTTATTCGCAGATCCAAAGTCTCGCTTCTTCTGTTTGAATTTCTGCTCAATCTTGGCAGCATACCGGTATGCCATACCAAGTGAGGAGATGTCGAGGAACTCCATTTCCTCCTGAATGTATCTATGCATACAACCATGATATTTTGGCACCAAATGTTTCTCCAAATATTTGATACCCAACTTTGTGCACAGGGTATGGAACAGATTCGTCAGCTCATGCACATCTTGATCCCTTTGCTGCCGCAACGTGGTCCATTGTATGTACTTGTCTTCATAGCTCCCTAGGGGATAGTGTTTTTCCTTGATGGCATCTCGGAAAGAATTCAAAGTGCGTACAGTTGAGAATAGAGAGGGTTTTGTCTGGTCCTTTTTCTCATAGTAGGTTTCCCACCATTCCTTGACATGGGGGGTAGCTTTGAGGAGTGAAAAAATAATCTTCTCCCAGTCAGAAAAGTCATGAACTGATAAATATACTTCTAATAGATTCAACCATCTATCTACGGCATCTGCATCTATTTGACCCTCAAATATTGGAATGTCAAATTTTACTTGTACCTTAAAGGGAGTCGCGCCTCCAGAGTGGTTGTTGGATGCAGATGCGCCATCGGTGGGCAGTCGTTGAAGGATATGGGAAAAGTTATCCATCATCATGTTCCTTTATTTTTTGAGGGCCTCCTCGAGCAATATTTTGATAGGATCTACTGCTCCCTCATCTTCCTTTTCATCCCCCATGGGCGCCCATCGGGGTTTGCGAGGCTGATCTTGCAAAAGGTTCCACCAGATCGAGCCCTAACTCCTTATACCCTGACCTTGTTGGGCACATGCAAAGAAGGATCGAGAAAAAGCAGACCGCTTTGATACCACTGATCCGGATTTATGCAGGAACACAACAGAATACGCATATAACCATAAATACAAAGATGTAACGGAAATAACACTTTATTTCATTAATATCAAAGAACTGAAATTTTCTTACATACATAATGGAAATAAACTATCTAGGGTGCTAGTAGCGAATGAGGCTTGAGGGCCTATTTATTATTGAGAAACAGTGGAGAACTCTAAACGTCCAAAAACCTAACCCTAGGAGATGAAGCACCAAAACTATGGGCCCCGTTTTCGTAAATTGGTGTTTCAAATTCCCAGGGACGTAACTTCGGCATATGATCTCTGTTTGACGCGTATGATACATCATTAGAAAGATCTATTATAGGACTACCATTGTTCCCACAAATATTAATTTCAAAACAGAATCATATTTTCCGAACAAATGATGCCCAAAAAATGTCGTTTAGGGCCTCAAAACGACTCTGGAAGTTCAGGACCTGAAAAACTACTAAAAATAGTAAGTTGTGCCAAAACTGAAAAACTGAAAGAGACAATGGTGGGGCCCATAGTGCTATTTTTGGGTGCATGTCTATTTTAGTTATCCCTTAATTAAGATGGACAATCAATTGTAATCTATTCTCAATAATGACTTGAAATAGTTAAGCGAGAGTGATAAACTTAGTTAGCTAGTGGATTTCAAGTTAGAGGCAGTTGGTGAGGCATGCAGAGTAATTCGAGTTCTAATAGAGTTCGAAGTGAAGTGGTGCATTAGTTAATGCAGGTTGTAATTATTTTAACTCATTTAAGTGAGTTAAACTCAGTTGTGCTAGTTTTAATTGAAGATACACTAGTGATAGATCAAGTGAATTAAATATTAATTAATTCACAATCAGTGATCTCACATGCAACTAAGGATTTACTATTATTAGCTGCATGCATGTTAGATCCAACGAAGACCCAGTTGAGTTCTAGGTGAAAGGAAAGTTGGCTATCAGTTGTAGGATTATTGGGTTGCGCACATGAAACAAAACACCCATTGGAGTGCCCATGATACTTGTGCAGTCAAGGAAGGTAAGAATTCCTATCTTTTAGGAATTGCATTCATCAAGGATTGCGCAAGAAAGGCAGTTTGTCTAGAGGCTGAGAATTGCCTATGCGTTGGTCAATTTTGTTCATGAGAGTGTGAGACAATTAGCTAAGTACTGGAGGGCCCTTGTGAGAAGATTTTTGTATGTAATTGTTTCAAGATCCATGCTGAATATACAATAGAAGACAGTGGGGTTTTTAGTTGTAAGCTTTCTTCGGGAAATTATATGTGTTGTGTGTGATTTAATTCTTCTTAGTTCATGTGATTTACGATTGTGTTTTCAATTCCTCAAAATATTTGTAGAAGTGATTCAGTATTTAAATTCAGTACATTGTTACATCAGTTGAATCTGATATATACATGCATGTTGTATAATTTATACATGGTATCAGAGCACGGGAAATTGCAGATGTGAAGCAGGAGCTGATTTTGTGACTAGATAGAATTCGAATTTGCAAAAAGACTTTCTTGGTGCTACAGCTGATTCAAGATTGAAATGGATTTCAATGGCTTGAGGTTGGAGTATGCACTTTAGGGAAACTCAAACTATATTTCTTGGAAGGACATTATGGAGGCAGTACTTGAAGATAATGGCTTGAAGGAATTCATTGACAATGATGTTCCTAAACCCGCTGTGACAAATGTTGCAAATCTTGATGCATGGAAAAATAAAGTGGAAAATGTGAGGAGGATCCTGTTGGAGGGAGTACGAGACCACATTGTCTCAAGCCTCCATGGGAAACCCACACCATATGCAATGTAGAAGGCTTTTACGGATCTATTCCAAAGCAACAGTGACCATACAAAATTGGTGCTTGAAGATAAACTCAGGAAGATCAAGATGAAAAAGGCAAAACCATTCCAAAATATCTAACAAAGTTTGTCCAATGTCGGGATGAACTAGGGAGTGTTGGACTAACAGACATTGGTAATGATTTGGTGAGCTTGGCTCTCCTAGGACTTCCAAGATTTGGCATATTTATCAAGACTCTGTTAATGGGAGGGAAAAATTGCCAGATTGGGAATGACTGTGGTCGGATTTGGTGCAGGAGGAGTTCAGACGAAACACCAGAGATGGATCTTCATATAAGAATGAAGATGAAGAGGATTGTGCTTTGTCTTCCAAGGCAAGGAAAGGGAAGGGGAAGAAATTCCATTCTAAATTTGAGTCCAAGAATGGAAAGAATCGGGACATGTCCAAGGTGAAGTGTTTTCACTCTCACGAGCATGGGCATTTTTTTACTAATTGTCCACAAAAGAAGAAGAACAAGAAGGTTGGAGGATCTGTAGCTGGTGAGGCCCTTTACTCACAATTTGAGCTTGACTTCTCATTGATCACATGCATGGTGTCTACTGCATTGGGATCTGTGTGGCATTTGGATAGTGACGCTTCCTTTCACATGACGGGAGACAAGGAACTTTTCAGTGACTTGGAGGAGAAGGATCTCCATATGCATATTGAAATGGGCGATGACGGGTGATACAGTGCTACCGGGATTGGTACCATTACCTTTCAGAGGAAGACAAGTAAACCCTTTCAATTAGATTATGTATTTCATGTACCAGTTCTAAAGAAAAATTTAGCCTCAGTCAGAATGTTGGAGGATAGAGGCTATGATGTTGTTTTTACTGAAGCAAAATATTTCCTGCGACATAAAACAACAAGACAAGCCAAGAGGATAGGGTTTTGAGTTAAGAATATCTACAGGCTGGAGGTAGATGGTTATGCAGCAATGATGAGAAAGGCAAATCAAGTGGTGAGCCAGGATGAGGGAGAATTATTGCATAGGAGATTGGGCCATCTTCACCATGGAGCCTTGAAAGTCATGCAATAGATTTCTATTGGTCTTCCCAGGGGTACACTTGCGCAGTCAGAACATGCAAGGGATGTACTGTGGGAAAATATGCAAAGGTCACCTTTCATGAGAAGGAGAACCAAGCTTCAGGGATCCTTGAGAGAGTTCACACAGAAGTTTGTGGACCATTCTATGTTGCTTCGACAACAAAACATAAGTACTATGCAATATTTTGTAATATTCCAAAATTTTCATCTGTTTAATGGAATATTAGAGTTCTTAATTATTTTTCTTGATTAAGTAAATAAATGGGTGGAGGGACCCATAACCCCTTAATATGAATAAATTCACTCCCAAGAGTATGAACATGGTTAAGTAGCTAATAAATATACATCATGGAATAGTGGAGAAGCTTATTAATGAATCAAAGAGTGGGAACATCATTAATAAGAAGAACATGGAGAGATGAAGGAGTCAAGTAAGATGTAGGAGGACTCAAAGTAAGATCATAGAGAAATAAATGATGATATGATGGAGGAAGTGGTGCATTAGTGCACACATGATGGAGAGGGAAAAAAATTAATGCAGAGATCATGGAGATCATGGAGATACAGCACAGTCAACATGGAGACCTATGTCCACATGTACAGCACAATTATGAGGTGGGCCAAGGCATGGGAATTCACAAACTACATAATGAAGATGAAGGCAACAATAGAGGGAGGGCTTGGTATTATTGACTTTTGATCTGTTTAGATCTAGATTTTTCATGTGACATTTATATGCACACTTATGCTATTTAGCTAACTCTGCAGTGTTGTTTAGCGCAGTGTGCTTCCAAGCAGAAATCCCACCCTTACCCATAGGGTACTTCGAGTGACTACTCTAGGAAGTTATTCTGAGCTACCATTCATCATCAGGAATTGGTGCCACACTGTTCCTACTTTCTGCAACCCATACATCTTCTGAAATAACACATTTCTGCATCGGGGTTTGAGAGGAGGAGGTTGTCCTTTAGTATTTCAGATGAGGAACCAATGGAGGGTTCATCCTTTCACTTTGTGCTTCAAGATCAGCCTTACAGTGCTTTAGATCTATATCAGGCATCAAGCAAAACATATCACACCTGAATGCAGCAGGAGTCCCTTCCAGGATTGCGCAGTTCAGTCCTGTATATCCTTTGGAGGAGGGAAGTTTCTAGCACTTTAGCTAGAAATCATGTGAGGGGTCTTCCTCTCACTTTTTTCTCATTAGATCCATCAGTACCTGAGCTTCATATCCCCATGTTTCATAATTAGATCCATCACCCACATTGAGATGAATGGCTGTTGATGTGGAGCAAGGGGTTTCAAACCCACTTACAGAACTATGAGACAAGCCAACAAGAAACTTGGTTGTGCTAGTTTCTCTTGGGTGAGTATGGTTGCTATCCAATAGCAAATATTTTCATGATGCATCACTTGCAAAACATCGATGTAATGAAGGAGGAGGCATGGCTGCGTTGGATGCTCTTAGGTGAGTATGGTTTCTACCCAATGGCTCATATTTCTTTGACTCATGCCTTGCATATGAATGACAAAATACATAAAAATAAGGCATGTTTACTTTGGTTGTTGTTAAGAGAGTTTGGCCATAACATGACATCTCCCATGTTTATGTGTTTTGTATTGTTTGTAATATGGCGTAACACTGTCATGATGTGTGATAATGGAGTTTGTTTGTATTGGGATGATATGACATTCCACATCTCAATCAAATCTTGTTATTGCTCCATGATTTACATGATGATGTGAAGAGGCAACAAGAGATCTTGTTTCTATGGTTACTCTTGGGAGAGTTTGGATTGACAAACTCCCCTTCTTTGCATGAAAATGATGGAGGATGGAAGCAAGAGGCATTCCTCCGATGGCTTTTATTGGGAGAGTATGGACACCATACTTGGTTTGATGATAATGTGGTAAGGCAGCAGGATGCTTTTCTACGTTAGCTTCTCTCGAGAGAATATGGCCAACCCACTTGGTATGATGATGGTATGGTGTGGCAATAATAAGATTTGTTGTAATGGCTTCTATTGGGGGAATATGGTTTGACATATTTCATGTCTACCCATATGTCTCTACTTCTTAATTTTCACAATGTTGGGATGATGCTTGGATCCAACAAGGCCAACAGGGCTAAAGATGAAAGCATGGAGAGACATAGTCTACTTCATGAAGCATGGGATGGAAAAATGTTTTTTGATTTGGGGCTTTCCTTTTGTGGAATGAGCCACTTCATTTTATGTATCTCATGTATTAATGATTATGTTGGACAACATGTGATTTCCACTTGGAACTTCATTGAAGATGAGGGACATCTAACTACACAGTTGGAGATCACTCTAGACATTCTAGAGAGGAAACTTTGGAGAAAGGCATGCATAACATATTGCAGAAAATAGGGAGGCCTTCCTTGTGAGGATGCAATTTGGAAGGAGATAGATGGATGGAGCATATAATTTTGTATTTGCTTGGGGTCAAGCAACATTTTGGCAGGGAGGACTGTAATATTCCAAATTTTTCATCTGTTCATTGGAATATTAGAGTTCTTACTTATTTTGATTGATTAAGTAAATAATTGGGTGGAGGGACCCATAATCCCTTAAGATGAAAAAATCCACTCCTAAGAGTGTGAACATGGTTAAGTAGCTAATAAATCTACATCATGGAATAGTGGAGAAGCTTATTAATGAATCAAAGAGTGGGAATCAAACATCATTAATAAGAATAACATTGAGAGATGAAGGAGTCAAATAAGATCTAAGATGACGCAAAGTAAGATCATAGAGAAATAAATGATGAGATGATGGAGGTAGTGTTTCATTAGTGCACACATGATGGAGAAGGTGAAAAAATAATTCAGATATCATGGAGATCATGGAGAGACAATGCAGTAAACATGGAGACCTATTTCCACATGTACAACGAAGTTATGAGGTGGGCCAAGGCATGGGAAGGTTCACAAAATATATAATGAAGATGAAGTCAACATTAGAAGTAGGGCTTGGTATTATTTATTTTTTATCTTTTTAGATCTAGATTTGTCATGTGACATTTCTATGCACACTTATGTTGTTTAGCTAAGTCTGCAGTGTTGTTTAGCACAAGGTGTTTTCGAGCGAAAATCCCACCCTTACCCATGGGTAACTTCAAGTGCATACTCTGGGAAGGTATTCTGAGCTAGCATTCATCATCAAGCATTGGTGCCACACTAATACTACTTTCTGCAGCCCATATATCTTTAGAAATAATGCATTTCTGCATCAGGGTTTGAGAGGAGGAGCTTTTCCTTTAGTATTTCAGCTGAGGAACCAGTGGAGGGTTAATCCTTTCACTTTTTGCTTCAAAACCAGCCTTCCAGTGCTTCAGATCTATATCAAGAATCAGGCCAAACATATCACACCTCCATGTAGCAGCAGTCCCCTCCAGGATTGCGCATTCCTATCCTGTAGATCCTTTGGAGGAGGGAAGTTTCTAGCACTTCAGCTAGAAATCCTATGAGGGATCTTTCTCTCACTTTGTGCTCATCAGATCAATCAGTATTGACCTTCATAGCCCCATCTTGCAGTAGGCATCAGCCTCTGCTTCCCATACAGCATAGTTTACTCAGTTGTTGTGTTTGTAGTAGCTGAATCTTGAAGGAGGAGCAAGAAGAAGCAAGATCTCAAGCTTCCAGCTTGGAGATCTGAAGGAGAGATCAGCCCTCAAAGCATGGATCTGACTTGTATTTCAGTTCAGCCATCTTACATTCATATCTAGCTTTATATCTGCATAACCTAGTAGTTAAGGGATCAAACCCTAGGAGGGTTAATTTCTAATCTCATAGATTTGGAATTTCCTTTTTGAGTTATCTTGGGTTTCCATCATAGTGCCTAGATCTATAATCTTGGCATCATCAGAGCTCCAGAGCACTATAGATCTTCATTTCCCTTTTAACCAGCAGCTGTAATATTATCATCAGCTGAAAGGACAACACATTATTGAGATTCCAGCAGCTCCAATTACGCAGTGCCTACTTTGGCATGTTTGCAGGGTCATTCTAGGACACTTTCTTGGCTTTAGTGCTTCTATTTTATGCATTGTTGTATTTCATATTCATCTCCACATAATAAAATGGCTCACCTATTATGTCTATATATGTGTTGATCGTAACTTATGTGTACATAATCTGTTGTTTCAAATATTATGTTTTTGTATCAATGCATTATTCCATTTTGGGATATTACAGTGGTAGTGGAGCATGATATTTGGCTCAGTTTGTGGACATTATTGACATCATAAGAAAAATATATAGCAGAGATCCACTATGGATTGATTAAGATTTGTTGCATCTCTCTTTAGAACTATGAAGGATATCTCCAAGGATATCAATGAAATGAGGAGAGATAGGCAAAGATAAATCTCAAGAAGGTTTCAAAATGAAGAAGGTCCTAGAGAAGACCGGATAAGCATAGATCTCCTCAAAGATCTATTATGCCCACTTTCTTTGAAGAAGTTGAATGTTATAGAAATGAAGAAAGAATAAATATCGAACTTGAGACTCATGATAATCTATGTATATATCTAGAAGAGCATAAGTCACAGTCTAGAGCATTTAGGGAGAATCTAACTCTCCAACAATTCTTCAAACTCAAAGAAGAAAGAAGATCCTACATCATAAATATAAGAAAGAGGCACAATAGGTTCTATTTGCCCACCTTTGATGGATCTTCCTCAAGCACTGCAAAGGCTTGGAGGAAAGAGTTAGATGCATTATTTAGGCTACATCCTGTAGTTGAGAAAGAGGTTGTTCAAATTGCAGCTCTTCACCTTCAAGATGAAGCAAATGAATGGTGGTTTGGTCACATGGAACATGTAAAGGTGACTAAATATGCAGACTTCTTTAAAATGATAAGGAAGGAGTTTGATAGAAGGAAACAAGAGGCATTTTACAAAGAGGCATTTCCTGAGAAGCCAAGGGAGAATGTCATTCTTGTCACTCTGGAGAAAGAGTCACTACATTCACCACTAGTTGCAAAAGTACTTGTAAGAGGAGAAGAGGCACATGAATCTTTGCAAGGTACTCCTAAGCTCTTGACAAATAGAGTCCCATGCATGAGGAAGAAGAGGTAGATTCCAGCACTGGTGCATTGACATAAGAGCAGCCATCACTCTTACTAGTAGTTGGAGAGATCATTACACTGGATGAAGGAACTCTTGTGATATTGCAAGATGTTTCTGAGTATCAGTTGATCCAAGGTTTGCATTCATTTCCATCTCATATTGTTTCAGTACCTTTTATTGAAACTTATGGGGACATGCCATCAGGGCCATTTCATAACCAAGGGTTAGAGAAACATGTTGATTTGAAGTAGCAACCTGTCACTACATAGGGGACCCTTTATCTGATCAAGGAAAAGATGCAGAGCTATCCCAGATTGTCATTGTTGAGCTACACTCAACCCTTTCAGTTGAAGTGTGGAGTTTCAGAAGATGGGATGAGTATGATCCTATGTACAATGCCTGGCTATGAGTTCAGCATTGTGCCTTGCCATGAGACAACAGATACATGGTTGTTAATGAGAAGCAATGATAAGAAGAGGACCCATTCATTGTTGGATCATTCCAATGGTAGCTCATGAAGAATTGGAGAATCGGATGATAGATGGTAGACATCTTGATATGGGCAATATTTTAGCTTTTCAAGATGACACCTTCTCAATGAGCATCTCACAGCTCAAAGAGAAACTTCTACCTACAACATATTCAGACGATTATGGATTTTGGAGGGCCAATGATGAGAGGATCTCATGGAGAGATATCATGGGAGGTGCACTTCAACATATCATGGAGTGCAAAGTTCTTCAAAATTTTGAGGAGGTTGGTGTCCTACAATGGGAGGATACCAAGTTTATACAGAATGAGATCCATCACCCACATTGGGATGAATGGTTGTTGATTTGGAGCAAGGGGTTTCAAATTCACTTGCGTAACTATGAGACAAGCCATCAAGAAGCTTGGTTGTGTTGGTTTCTCTTGGGTGAGTATGGTTACTACCCAACAACACATATTTTCACGATCCATGCCTTTCAAAACACTGATGTAATGAAGGAGAAGGCATGGATATGATGGATGCTCTTGGATGAGTATGGTTACTACCCAATGGCTCATATTTCTTTGACTCATGCCTTGCATATCAATGACATAATACATCAAAATAAGGCTTGTTTACTTTGGTTTTTGTTAAGAGAGTTTGGCCATCACATGACATCTCCCATGTTTATGTGTTTTGTATTGTTTTGAATATGTCATAACACTCTCATGATGTTTGATAATGGAGTTTGTTTGTATTGGGCTGATATGACATTCCAAATCTCAATCAGTATCTTGTTATTTCTCCATGATTCACAATATGATGTGAAGAGGCGGCAAGAGATCTTGTTGCTATGGTTACTCTTGGGATAGTTTGGCTTGACATACTTCCCTTCTTTGCATGACAATGATGGAGGATGGCAGCAAGAGGCATTCCTCCAGTGACTCTTATTGGGTGATTATGGACACCATAATTCGTTTGATGATAATGTGGTGGGGCAGCATGATGCTTTGTTGCGTTGGCTTCTCTTGAGAGAATATGGCCAACCCACTTGGTATGATGAAGGTATGGTGTGGCAGAAAAAGGCTTTGCTACAATGGCTTCTAATGGGGGAATATGTTTTGACATATTTCATGCCTACCCATATGTCTCTACTTTTTATTTTGCACAATGTTTGGATGATGATTAGATCCAACAAGGCCAACAGGGCTAAAGATGAAAGCATTGAGAGACATAGTCTACTTCATGAAGCATGGGATGGAAAAATGTTTTGTGATTTGGGGATTTCCTTTTGTGGAATGAAACACTTCATTCTATGTATCTCATGTATTGATGATTATGTTGGAAAGCATGTGATTTCCACTTGGAACTTTATGGTAGATGAGGGACATCTAACTACACAGTTGGAGATCACTCTAGAAATTCTAGAGAGGCAACTTTGGAGAAAGAAATGCATAACATATTGCAAAAAATGGGGAGGTCTTCCTTGTGAGGATGCCATATGGAAGGAGATATATGGATGGAGCATCTACTTTTGCAATTTCTTGGGGTCAAGAAAAATTTTGGCAGGGAGGACTATAATATTCCAAATTTTTAATTTGTTTATTGGAATATTGGAGTCTTACTTATTTTGCTTGATTAAGTAAATAAATGGGTGGAGGGACCCATAACCCCTTAAGATGAATAAATCCACTCCTAAGAGTGTGAACATGGTTAAGTAGCTAATAAATCTACATCATGGAATAGTGGAGAAGCTTATTAATGAATCAAAGAGTGGGAATCAAACATCATTAATAAGAAGAACATGGAGAGATGAAGGAGTCAAATAAGATCTAGGAGGACTCAAAGTAATATCATAGAGAAATAAATGATGAAATGATGGAGTAAGTTGTGCATTAGTACACACATGATGGAGAGGGTGAACAATTAATGGAGAGATCATGGAGAGAGACAGCACAGTCAACATGGAGACTTGTGTCCACATGTACAACGCAGTTATGAGGTGGGCCAAGGCATGGGAAGGTTCACAAACTATATAATGAATATGAAGGAAAAATTAGAGGGAGACCTTGGTATTATTTATTTTTGATCTGTTTAGATCTAGATTTTTCATGTGACATTTCTATGCATGCTTATTTTGTTTAGTTAAGTATGCAGTGTTGTTTAGCACAGGGTGTTTCCAATCGAAAATCGCACCCTTACCCATGGGGGACTTCGAGTGCCTACTCTGGGAAGGTATTCTAAGCTAGCATTCATCATCAAGCATTGGTGCCTCACTGTTCCTACTTTCTTCAGCCCATACATCTTCCGAAATAACGCATTTATGCATCAGGGTTTGAGAGGAGGAGGTTGTCCTTCAGTATTTTAGCTGAGGAACCAGTGGAGGGTTCATCCTTTCACTTTGTGCTTCAAGATAAGCCTTACAATTCTTCAAATATATATCAAGCATTAGGCCAAACATATCACACCTCCATGTAGCAGTAGTCCCTTCGAGGATTGCATAGTCCAGTCATGTAGATCCTTTAGAGGAGGGAAGTTTCTAGCACTTCAGCTAGAAATCCTATGATGGGTGTTCCTCTCACTTTGTGGTCATCAAATCCATAAACCTTGAGCTTCATAGCCCCATATTGCAGTAGGCATCAACCTCTCCTTCCTATACAATGAATTTTACTTAGCTGTTGTGTTTGTAGCAGCTACATCTTGAAGGAGGAGGAAGAAGAAGCAAGATCTCAAGCTTCTAGCTTGTGGATTTGAAGGAGGGATCAACCCTCAAAGCATAGATCTGATTTTTATTTCAGTTCATCCATCTTAAATTCAGATATAGCTTCAGATCTACATAGCCTAGCAATCAAGTGATCAAACCCTAGGAGGGTGAATTTCCAATTTCATAGATCTAGAATTTCCTTTCTGGGTTATCTTGGGTTTCCATCATAGTGCACAGATCTATAATCTTGGCATCATCAGAGCTCTAGAGCACCATAGGTATGCATTTCCCTTTCAGCCAGCAGTTGTAATATTATCATCAGCTGAAGGTACAATGCAGTATTGAGCTTCGAGCAACTCCAGTTACATAGTGCCTGCTTTGGCATGTTTTCAGGGTCATTCTAGGCCACTTTCTTGGCTTGAGTGCTTCTATTTTATGCACTATTGTATTTCTTATTCATATCCACATAATAAAATGGCTCACCTATTATGTCTATATCTCTGTTGATCATAACTTATGTGTACATAATCTGTTGTTTCAAATATTGTGTTTGTGTATCAATGCATTATTCCATTTTGGGATATTACAGTGGTATCAGAGCATGATCTTGGGATCATCTTGTGGACATTATTGACTTCATAAGAAAAACATATAGTAGGGATCTACTATGGAGGGATTAAGTTTTGTTGCATCTCTATTTATAAATATGAAATATCTCTCCAAGGAGATCAATGAAATGAGGAGAGATAGGAAAGGAGAAACCTCAAGAAGGTTTCAGAATGAAGAAGGTCGCAATACTTCTTATCAACAGCGAAGAAGACCGGAGAAGCATAGATCTCCTCAAAGATATACTATGCCCACTTTCTTTGAAGAAGGTGAATGGTATAGAAATGAATAAAGAAAAATATGGAACCTGAGACTCATGAGACTCTCAGTATATATCTAGAAGAGTACAAGTCACAGTCTAGAGCATTCAAGGAGAATCTAACTCTCCAAAAATTATTTAAACTCAAAGAAGAAAGAAGATCCTATAGGGGAAATATAAGAAAGAGGCACAATAGGTTCTATTTGCCCACATTTTATGGATATTCCTCAAGCACTGCAAAGGCTTGGAGGAAAGATTTAGATGCATTCTTCAAGCTACATCCTGTAGTTGACAAAGAGTACGTTCATATTGCAGCTCTTCACCTTCAAGGTGAACCAAATAAATGGTGGTTTGTTCACATGGATCATGCAAAGGCGACTAAATATGCAGACTTCTTTCAAAGGATAAGGAAGGAGAAGGAAACCAAAGTCATTTCAAAAAGAGGCATTGCTTGAGATGCCAAGGGATAATGTCATTCTTGTCACTCTGGACAAAGAGTTACTACATTCACCACCAGTTGCAGAAGTACTTGTATCAGGAGAAGAGGCACTTGCATCTTTGCAAGGTAGTCTTAAGCTATTGAAAAATATAGTCACATGCATCATTCAGGAGATGCATGAGGAAGAGGAGGTATATTCCAAGGTTGGTGCACTGACAAAAGAGAAACCATCACTCTTACCAGCAGTTGGAGAGATAATTGCACCGAATGAAGGAAATCTTGTGATCTTGCAAGATGTTTCTGAGTATCAGCTGATCCAAGGTTTGCATTCATTTCCATCTCATATTGTTTCAATACCTTTTATTGAAACTTATGGGGACATGCCATCAGGGCCATTACATAACCAATGGTTAGAGAAACATGATGATTTAAAGTAGTAACCTATCACTATGCAGAGGACCCTTGATCTAATCAAGGAAAAGATGCAGAGCTATCCCAGTTTGTCACTGTTGAGCTACACTCAACCCTTTTAGTTGAAGTGTGGAATTTCAAAATATGCGATGAGTATGATCCTATGTACCATGCCTGGTTATGAGTTCAGCATTTTGCCTTGTCATGAAACAGTCGATACAACGTTGTTAATGAGCAGGAGTGATGAGAAGAGGACCCATTCGTTGTTGGAGCATTCCAATGGTAGCTTCACTCATGAAGCATTGGAGAATAAGATGATAGATGGTAGACATCTTGAGATGGTAAATATTTTCAATTTTCAAGATGACACCTTCTAAATTAGCATCTCACAGCTCAAAGAGAAACTTCTACCTACAACACATTCAGAGCCTTATGGGTTTTGGAGGGCCAATGATGAGAGGATCTCATGGGAGGTGCACTTCAGCATATCATGGCGTGCAAAGTTATTCAACAATTTGAGGAGGTTGGTGTCCTACAATGGGTGGATACCAAGTTTATGCAGAATGAGAGCCATCACCCACATTGGGATGAATGGTTGTTGATGTGGAACGAGGGGTTGTAAAGCCATTGGTAGAACTATGAAACAAGCCAACAAGAAGCTTGGCTACACTGGTTTCTCTTGGGTGAGTATGGTTACTACCCAACAACACATACTTTCATGATCCATGCCTTAAAAAATATTGATGTAATGAAGGAGGAGGCATGGTTGCGCTGGATGCTCTTGGGTGAGTATGGTTACTACCCAATGGCTCATAGTTATTTGACTCATGCCTTGCATATCAATGATAGAATATATCAAAATAAGCATGTTTACTTTGGTTGTTGTTAAGAGAGCTTGGCCATCACATGACATCTCCCATGTTTATGTTTTTTGTATTGTTTGGAATATGTCATAACACTCTCATGATGTGTGATAATCAAGTTTATTTGCATTGGACTGATATGACATTCCACATGCCAATCAGTATGTTGGTATTGCTCCATGATTCACATGATAATGTGAAGATGCAACAATAGAACCTTTTTCTATGGTTACTCTTGGGAGAGTTTTTCTTGACATACTCCCCTTCAAGAGACATTCCTCCAGTGGCTCTTATTGGGAGATTATGGAAACCATACTTGGTTTGATGATAATGTGGTGGGGCAGCAAGATGCTTTGCTACGTTGGCTTCTCTTGAGATAATATGGCCAACCCACTTGGTATGATGATGGTATGGTGTGGCAGAAAGAATCTTTGCTCCAATGGCTTCTATTGGGGGAATATTGTTTGATATCTTTCATGTCTACCCATATGTCTCTACTTCTTATTTTGCACAATATTGGGATGATGCTTGGATCCAACAAGGCTAACAGGGCTAAAGATGAAAGCATGGAGAGACATAGTCTACTTCATGAAGCATGGGATGGAAAACTATTTTGTGATTTGGGGCTTTCCTTTTGTGGAATGAATCAATTCATTTAATGTATCTCATGTATTGATGATGATGTGTGACATCATGTGATTTCCACTTGGAACTTCATTGAAGATGAGGGACATATAACTACACAGTTGGATATCACTCTATACATTCTAGAGAGGCAAATTTGGAGAAAGGCATTCATAACATATTGCAGAAAATGGGGAGGCCTTCCTTGTGAGGATGCCATTTGGAAGGAGATATATGGATGGAGCATCTACTTTTGCAGTAGCTTGGGGTCAAGCAACATTTTGGCAGGGAGTACTATAATATTCCAAATTTTTCATTTGTTTATTGGAATATTAGAGTTCTTACTTATTTTTCTTTATTAAGTAAATAAATGGGTGGAGGGACCCATAATCCCTTAAGATGAATAAATCCACTCCTGAGAGTGTGAACATGTTTAAGTAGCTAGTAAATATACATCATGGAATAGTGGAGAAGCTTATTAATGAATCAAAGAGTGGGAATCAAACATCATTAATAAGAAGAACATGGAGAGATGAAGGAGTCAAATAAGATCTAGGAGGACTCAAAGTAAGATCATAGAGAAATAAATGATGAGATTATGGAGAAAGTGGTGCATTAGTGCACACATGATGGAGAGGGTGAACAATTAATGCAGAGATCATGGAAATCATGGAGAGAAAACACAGTCAACATGGAAACGTATGTCCACGTGTATTGCGCGGTTATGAGGTGGGCCAAGGCATGGGAAGGTTCACAAACTATATAATGAAGATGAAGGAAACATTAGAGGGAGGGCTTGGTATTATTAATTTTTGATTTGTTTAGCTCTATATTTTTCATGTGACATTTCTACGCATGCTTATGTTGTTTAGCTAAGTTTGTAGTGTTGTTTAGCACAAGGTGTTTCCGAGTGGAAATCCCACCCTCACCCATGGGGGACTTCAAGTACCTACTCTGGGAAGGTATTCTGAGCTGGCATTCATCATCAGGAATTGGTGCCACACTATTCCTAATTTATGCATCCCCTACATCTTCAGAAATAACGCATTTCTGCATCAAGTTTTGAGAGGAGGTGGTTGTTCTTCAGTATTTAAACTGAGGAACTAGTGGAGGGTTCATTATTTCACTTTGTTCTTAGAGATCAGCCTTCCAGTGCTTCAGATCTATATCAGGTATCTGGCTAAACATATCACACCTCCATGCAGTAGCAGTCCCTTCCAGGATTGAGCAGTCCAGTCCTATAGATCCTTTGGAGGAGGGAAGTTTCTAGCACTTCAACTAGAAATCCTGTGAGGGGTCTTCCTCTCACTTTGTTCTCATCAGATCCATCAGTATTGAGCTTCATAGCCCCATCGTATAGTAGGAATAAACCTATCCTTCCTATACATCGCAGTTTACTCAGTTTTTGTGTTTGCAGCAGTTACATCTTGAAGGAGGAGGAAGAAGAAGCAATATCTCAAGCTTCCAGCTTGGAAATCTGAAGGAGGTATCAACCCTCAAAGCATATGTCTGATTTGTATTTCATTTCAGCCATCTTACATTCAGATCTAGCTTTAGATCTGCATAACCCATCAGTCAAGGGATCAAACCCTAGGAGGGGGAATTTCCAATCTCATAGATCTGGAATTTCCTTTCTGGGTTATCTTGGGTTTCCATCATAGTTCCTGTTAGCCACCTATAATATTTGTTATATAAAAAGGTGGCTAAGACTATTTGAGCTTTCAAGGAACAAATTCTCTTACTAAAAATTGTTGGCTCTTGAAGACTCTTAAAGGCCTCCTGCCTCTGTCCAGATCCTATACTTTTGTTTTCATCCCAAAAGACTCTGAAATCCTGCTGATTTCCAAAACCAAAATACTGCTGCAAGGAACCTTTTCCCCTTCCCCCTTTCCCCAAAGCTAACCTTCACTTTCTCCCTTTTTTCTCCATAAAACTCCCTTGTTTTCATAAATCCTTTTCTTCCATTTATGAAAATCGCTTTTCCATAGTTAAAAAACCCATTTTTTAACTATACCGAAACCCTTTGAAAACATTGAAAAATCAATAAAAATTCATATTTTCTATGTCTTGGACTTAAGCCCCCTTCGGCCAAGTCCCTAACCCTTTTTATCCATGCGCCCTGACGCCAGAACCTAGCGCTGAGCCGGTCGGGTGCTTATCCGTTTTAACAAATTTTCCGCCCCGAAAATATTAAAAACCTTTGTTATTTGTGAAATTCGGGGTTTTATTGTATTTATTATAAATTTTTCCACCGGAGAAATTTTTCAATAAAATTACATCGTCGATCTCAGTCCACAGATCGACGGTGCAGAGCGCGTCTTTCCGTGGTCCCCACCGCTCGAAAGCCAGTCTTCCAAAACCGACGGCATCCATCGCACCGCCTTCGGGCAAAAGGCTATTTTTCCCCGATGGCCAGTGATTCCATACATCGCTTGACACGCGTCCCATGTACTATTTGTAAACCGCTGTCCTTCAATCGTCCATCGCGCGTTAATTTTAGAACTAGGATGCCCAGCGATATCGTTGTGGACCGTCCGATCTGGGCCCACTGATCCAACGTGATCGCTCGCCAAATTTACTCGATGGTTAACGAAGGTGCGTGCACGATAGTAGGGCCATCGTACAATGGAAAATCAATCTCTGTCGTCAATCTGATCTGCAGATCGATGGCCCACAATTCATCTCCCGATCTCTCCGTTTGACTGTCCATTTCCCAATCCCAGCCGTCGATCTCTGTACGATCGACGGCTCAGATTCATCCTTCTCCTTTGACCGCCTCGTTCAATCTCGACCGTCGATCTCTACACAATTGACGGCTCAGATTTGATCCTTCTTTCAACCATTCCACGATCGCTCTCGATCAATCTTGACCATTGGGTGATGCCATCCAACAGCTCTGATCTCCTCGTGCGCCCTCCGATGCAGTCAACCAATAAAAGCAGGATTTTTTAATAAGTTTTCGTATTTTGCAGGGTTTTTATCATTTTCTCGCAATTTTCAAAGAAGATTCAGAGGCAGAGGGTGACGACCCTCGCATCCTCGATTCGTCAAAGAAAATCATCCACAGGGTGGAAATGCACGTTTCATCGGTGTTTCACGAGGCATTGATGCCATTCGAACCCTGCGCAACCCTGCACATTTTGCAAAAACACAGCAAGTCAATCACAAATCAAAGAATATCAATATCGATGACATAAATGCACCAGAACAGAGGATTAAAGGTCATATTTGTGGGGATTATATCTAAGATTTCTATCAAAATCCTAAACCCTAGATTTAAACACAATTTTAAGGAAATATCAGAGTGTTTTATCCGACAGAAAGCTCCACCGACTTAGTTAAAGCGAGTCAATTCTTCTTAGCTATCACAAAGACACCTGTGCCTCAAATAAATAAAAAACAGGCCGAAGTTATTGCATGAAATCAGATATCCGCCTTCAGCACAACCAGGTAGTTACTTCTACAGGGAATATTAATGCAAAAGATATCTGCAGAATAACCCTAGCATCACAGAAAGCCTCCAAGGTCAACAGAAGCTCCCGCTGAGCTTAATTCATAAGTGTAAATCAATTAATATAGTGAAACACCTGTACAGTTTCTTCATTGAGCCCCTCAAAGGCAAAGAAGTCATTAAGTCTGTATTAATTGTAAATTGAGATATTTTTATCAGATATCACCTCCTCATTCTTCTATATATTCTACAGTAGAAGATGAGTGAGGGGTTGGTTGTTGTTTGATCACAAGCTGTAATATTGAAACTCTCTGAAATCAATACATAGTCATTTGAAGTTGAAGAACAAATTGAAGTCTTGGAGGTCTTGATGATGTTGTTGCATGTTTGTTCCTGAGAAGGCTCTATCATTGGATTCATGAGCTTGGCTTTTGGTCAAGTATTCTGAACTGTTTTATGTTTTTCCCCTATTTTCATTATGTTCCATAATTTCTTACTACAGTAGGCTAAAATTTTTAGGCTAAGAAATGACTCTCGAAAGCACCTTAGACTTGTTCACCCTTCACTGTTTAATGTTTTATGTTGCTGAAGTATTTTAGAGGCTTTAATCTTTCTCTTTAGTCTTCATGCTTGTTTATTTCCTTAATATTTTAAACAGTTGGTTTCAGCATGATTATGGTTTTCCCTGCTTGTCTGCTGCCACTTAAAAGCTATTATTGAAGTCTCCCTTTTGAAGTTCTTTGCTTATAGTGAATCAAAGAGGTCTGTTTTGATCTTGCCCTTTGTCCTCACCTAAACAGTTGGCTTAAAGGTCGTTATATTTATGATCATAGATGTTTTTAGGTGTTCCCTCTTCATCATGATTATCAAGAGAATTGATATGTTTTTCAGTCCAGAATAAAATATTTGAGGAAATAGGGTGTTCCCCGAATCTTATATTTCACTTTGAAAGTTGTTTGAACTTTTTGCTTAAAGGCATTTGTAGAATTTATATTAGTCTCTGCCTATCAAAGAACTCTTTATTGTTTCAAATTATTCTTTCAAATTCCCTTTGTTGAGAATTAAAACTCTCTTTCCAAATCATTAATGTTCATTCCATTCCAAAAACAAAAGGATCTTGTGGCCAAGTTAGATTTTCCCTTTGATATCCCATATCCTTTGATAAGTGTGTTATGACCTCTTTTTGACTCCATTACCCAATGAAACAGATACTTTACTTTCCTATATATCTTTCCTAGCCCTTTTATGTTCTTCTGTATCAATTCAACCCAACCAAAAAAACAAACACATGTACTTAATATCTAGTCTAAAACCAATACTCAAAGCACATAAGATAAACCTTTGCAAACGAGATCCCTCTCTGAGAACAGGAGGACTAGATCCTGTAACTCTAAAGATTGGTTCTGATGTTGCCTTGTCTTTTGATTTGCCAAACTATCAAAACACGGGACACCAACATAATGGCAATCATGGTGGGACCATTCTGAGTCAGTGAAAATCTAAGGTACCCCTTATGACTCTATAAATCCCTTATTTTCAAGAATATCCAGTGATTATTAGCCACCTCATCGCCACCAACATAATGGCGATCACAGTGAGACACTGAGTAAAATCTGCAAAAAAAAACACTCACTGTCTAGCATAACATAAGTGACCTTCTTCAAGCACTACCAAACTTAATGGTAATCATGATAGGACCTTTTGAATCAGTGACAAACTAAGTAACCCTTAGGATTCTTGTAAAGCCTTGTCAAACCTTGAAGGATTCAGTTATCAAGCCATAAGAGTGAACTCTAGACGTTTTGACACCCTAGCTAAGTATTAAGACAAATTTAGGACACTCTCATAACTTGTAAAATCATAAAACTCAGAAAAACCCAAAACATTTCAGTTTGGCATCATAACAAATTTGGTGGTGGACCATAAAACCTTTTACCTCCAAAAGAACTAAAAATTCCCACCTGGCGACTCCACAGTCCTAAAAAACAAACCTTAAGACTCCATTGGGAAGACCCCAAGTCTTGATGAGCATCATATAAACTCAGCTAGAAGGTTTTAAGATTGAAATCTTCCTTCTTCTGAAAAGATCAGTTAGCCTCTTAAAGATTGTCATATTTGGTTAAACTCTCTTTCTAACCAGGTCTGAAAAACATAGCATAGTGGCTCCTAAAAAGGTTTACACTAGAGTCCATCCCGACCTAGATCCACCTGAGATAGTTGATAACCCAGAAAACATCCTTTGGAAGTCTCCTAGGGTTAAATTATCAACTGTTTTCAGATCACCCTTGAGAGCTAATTCAGTTCCGGAAAATCTTGTAGCTCTACAACAATCACAATCTGACTTAGTAAATCCATTTAGAACTAGGTCATTTGATGATATAACTTAGCTAGACTCTGAATTTTCACTTTCATCCCTTGAACAAAGTGAGCATCCTGGTAATAGAGAAACCACACCACCTGACTTACATTTCCTTCACAACTTAGGTGTCTCTCATCCACGATTAGCTCAACAATCTATTCCTAGTCCATCCATTTCTGCCCACCCTTCATCCACTGTTCAAACCACTCCACTTCAACCCACTCCCCCTCTTGTGAATCCATCCCCACCACATATCATGGCAGCATGGTATGCTCCCTTAGTCCTTCCTATGCCACTAGTCAATCTTCCACAGGACTATCAGTCCAAAATTCCATTGTATGATGCCAAAAATGCTACAACCGCATCACAACATGTAGATAAAATGAATGACTACTTTGACAGAAATGAAATCGATGATGATTCTGTCAAGCTTAGGTTATTTGCTCAGAGTTTAGGGGGGGAAGTAAGAAAATGGTTCAAAGTTCTATCCCCCCATAGTATTAATGATCTCCAAGGCTTCCATCAAACGTTCCTAAACAAATGGGAAGTAAATAAAAACCCTCTTCAAGTCCTTTCTGACTACAAAAACCTCCATAGAAACACTGGAGAAAGTGTTCAAGCTTACTGCACTAGGTTTAATAGTGTGTATAATGCACTTTCCCCGGAACTAAAACCTCCACAGGGCTCAGCTTTAAAAAAATTTCCTGAATGATTTGACTCTGACATGACCTATCAGTTGAGAGAAAGAAATTTTGCAACTCTGGAAGATATGCAACAGGGTGCTCTTTCTGTGGAATTCAACCTGATGGAGAAGAGAGCAAGAATGAAAACCGAGAAGAGAGTGTCTTACAGAGAAGAGTCCACTCCTTCTACTTCAAGCTAAAAAATGGAGAGGATGTTGGAAGAAATGATGAAAGAGATAAGTATAATTAAGAAAGCACAAGAAAATCAAAACCAAGCTGCTCCTCGAAATAGAAATCAGAATTATAGAAGAGAAAAAAATCAAGACAAACATAACGAAAATGACCAACAGATTAGACCTCCCTTCCAACAAAACTATGTAGATCAATATGAGGAAGATAGGGAGTTGGAAAGGTTGGAAGAATCCCATGTAAACTTGATTGGATCAGATAGTGGAGATGATGTTTTCCTCACTCAGGAAGAACAAGATTTTTTCTCTTCTAATCAAAATACAAATACCTATGAAGATTCTGATGACTATAGATTAGGTTTTGAAAATGCAATCATGGAGATACATAAACAGTATGATCTTAGGAGCAAGGGAAACATAGATAAATCAAAAGATAAGAACACTAGCACTGCTGTCAAGAAAAACGCAGAAAATCAGCCCAAAAAGACAGCAGAGAAAACCAACATTTCGACTAAAAAACCAGATTCAAACAAAGACAAAGGTGTCCAGCCAAATGTTGAACAAAGTACCCCTAGCACTTTAGCTAGTGGTCCTAATAAAATTATCCCAATTACCATTCCAAACAAGGTTCAGCAAATCAAAGTTGCTGAAAAGAATTCAATTGAAAAAACAGATGTAAATACAAACAAGTCAATTATTCCTTTCAGCCTTGAGGGAGAGATTGCCAAAATAAAAGTCACCATCCCCCTAGTTGAACTAGTAACCCAAGAGGTGTACAAAAACCAAGTTTTGAAAGCTTTGAACTTAGGAAGTGATACAGACACTTTAAACTTGACAGATGACAAACCTGAGCTGTTGTTTGGTCCAGAAGTTGAAGGAAAATATCAAGAAGGGGTTGTCCCTCCCTTCTATGTTAGCTTGAACATACATGAGAAAAGTTTACACAATGCCATGTTAGATTCGGGAGCTTCACACAATCTAATGCCCAAGGTGGTAATGGAGAGCTTAGGCTTAGAGATTACTAAACCACACAAAGATTTGTATTCTTTTGACTCAAGCCGAGTCAAATGTTTGGGTTTAATCAAAGATTTATGTGTTACTTTAGCTCAGATCCCCGCTAAGAGTGTGGTTATGGATATAGTTGTAGCTGACATTCCCCCTAAATATGGCATGCTCTTATCAAGATCATGGGGAGCCAAACTTCAGGGAAGTCTTCAAATGGACATGTCTTATGCCACCATCCCTGTTTTCAACCAAAACAGAAGACTATACAGGGAATCTCACATGAAGTACATGGTGAGCAACATGGACAGACCAAACAATTCTCCAATCTATTCTATTCAATCAAGTTTAGATTCCTTTATCTTATATAACGAAGATGACATTATCCAACAAGATAAAGAAAACATGGACCCAATCAGTTCACCACAACAATCCAATCTTCCCTTTGATCAAATTCAAAACATTGACAATCAACAGCAACAAGAAAATGAAAATAAGGATAGCATACTTTGGAAAATAAATTTTGATGGATCTTGTAATAAAACAAGTGCAGGAGCAGGTGTTTGGATTCAAAATACAAAACAGAGCTTTTCATATCAATTGGTTTTCCCATGCACTAACAATGTGGCTGAGTATGAAGCACTTCTCCTAGGCTTACAACTGCTTAAACAATTAAAATCCCAGAGGATATCAATCTTAGGAGATTCTGAACTTATCATAAAACAAATCAAAGGAGAATACTCAGCTAAAAATCCAAGACTTAGAGAATATCAAAACGTTGCCCTTGATCTATTGAAAACCTTTGAAAAATATGAACTTATTTTCATTCCAAGAGAATTGAATCATCTAGCAAATGAACTCACTTTCAACGCGAGCAATTGTCAAACACCTGAAATAAATAAACAACTCAGTGTAAAAGTAAAACACAGACCTTTTGTGCTTGATAACGAAGATCACTGGCAGGTGTTTGACTCTGACAAACACATAGATGATTTCTTAAAATCAGAAAATGATTTCACCATACCCACATCAGGAACTAGCCATAAGTAAAACTGTTTATATATCGAAGAAATCCCAGAAGCTGAAATAACACACTCTGCTGATATAAATCTTTATGAGAATACATTTGAAGCAGAGTCAATTGACAACGTGGACCAAAGAGACCTAGAATTTTTAGAATGTAAGGACGATTCAATTCCAAGAGGACTCTCGCCTTTGGAACACCTTTTCGACTTTAATGATGTAGCCAAAGAACCAAAAATGGAGCTTGTAGAAACAAACGTAGAAGAACACAACATAGGTTCCCCAACAGAACCCAAAATGATTAAACTGTCCAGCACTCTTTCAACTCATATGAAATCTCGATACATTGATCTGTTTAAGGAGTTTAAAGATTTTTTTTCTTGGGCATACACAGATTTGAAATCTTATGATACCAGCATCATCCAGCACAAGATTCCCCTGAAGGAAAATCAAAAGCGCTTCAAACAAAAACTAAGGAGAATAAACCCACTTTTATTACCATTAGTTAAAGCCGAAATTGAAAATATGCATGATGCTGGCATTATAGTACCTGTTAGGTTTTCAGAATGGGTATCAAACTTAGTTTTTGTTAGGAAAAAGACAGGGGAGATCAGGCTCTGCATCGACTTCAGAAATTTAAATAGAGCCTCCTTAAAAGACAACTACCCCTTACCCAAAATGGACCATATACTTCAGAATGTAGTTGGGTCAAAAAGAATTTCCCTCTTAGATGGGTTCTCGGGTTACAACAAGGTGCTATTGCTCCCAAGTGATCAAATCAAAACTGCTTTTACAACACCTTGGGGCACCTTTATGTATGTCAAAATGCCTTTTGGGTTAATGAATGCAGGGGCCACCTTTCAAAGGGCCATGGACATTGCCTTTTCTGAATACATTGGCTATTTCATAATCATTTACCTTGATGACATAACTGTTTTCTTAAAAACTGATGAAGAACATTTGATTCACCTAAGAAAATTTTTTGAGAAGTGTAGGAAATTTGGCTTGTCATTGAATCCCAAGAAAACACTCTTTGGTCTCCAAGAAGGTAAACTTCTTGGCCACATAATTTCGGAAGAGGGAATCAAAATAGACCCTACAAGGATAGATGGCATATTGCAGATCAGCCATCCAAGGAGCCTCAAAGAATTGCAATCTTTCATCGGAAAGATTAATTTCCTGAGAAGGTTTATTCCTAATCTTGCTGAGCTATTAAAAAACATTACAAACATGCTTAAGAAAGATGCAGGTGTAAAATGGACTTTACTAGCTAAACAATCATTCGAACTGGTCAAACAAGCTCTTACTCAAGCACCCGTCCTGATTAGTTCAGATTTTACCAAAGATTTCTATATCTTTTCCTTTGCATCTGAACATACAATAGCTGCAGTTTTACTTCAAAAGAATGATTTGGGGCAAGAACAACCAATATCTTTATTTAGTAGGGCCTTGAGAGATGCTCCTCTCAAATATAACATCATGGAGAAGCAAGCCTTAGCATTAGTGAAAGCATTAAAAGACTTTAGGGTCTATATTTTACACTCTCACATAATTGATTTTGTTCCACATACTGTTGTCAAGGACATTCTAAGTCAAGATCACGATGGTAAAAGGGGAAAATGGATTGCAACTATTCTTGAATATGACTTAGAAATCAGGCCCACCAAACTAGTTAAGGGGTGGGGATTAGCAAAACTTATGGCTGAGTCTAACTTTAAAGCACTGGACATAAATATGGTAGATGTGTTGGAAGAAATAGAAGAATCTGATGCCCCTTTCATTGAAGAAACATTTCTGAATTCTCCTTGGTATGCTGACATTATTTATGTGCTTTTATATCTAAACGCCCCTCCTTCTTTGTCTAAAAATAAAGTTAGATTCTTGAAACAAAAGGCTTTGAGTTTTTGCATATTGAATGGAGTATTATATTGGAAAAATGCTGTTGGAATTTTGCTTAAATTTTTACTTGAAGATGATGCAGGAAAAATCATGCATGAATTGCATGACGGAGAATGTGGAGGACACCTCTACTGGAAGGCCACAACAAACAAAATTCTTAGATCTGGTTACTATTGGCCTACCCTTTTCCCAGACACTCAAAAGTTGGTCATGTCTTGCCATAAGTGTCAAATCTTTGATGGCAAAAGGAAACTCCTTCCCTTACCTTTACATCCTATCAGAGTTGAGGCACCTTTTCAACAATGGGGGCTGGACTTCATTGGTGAAATTCACCCATCCTCCTCAGCTCAACATAAGTGGATCCTCACAGCCACTGAATTCTTTACCAAGTGGATAGAAGCTATACCTTCTAGAAATGCCAATGACTCTGTCATTATCAAGTTCCTTGAAACAAATATCCTATCCAGATTTGGTTGTCCCAGAAAAATCATAACAGACAATGCTGCTGCTTTTAAATCTAAGAAGATGGTTGATTTCTGTTACAAATACCACATAACCTTGGGCCATTCCACTGCTTACTATCCCCAAGGAAATGGATTAGCTGAATCTTCCAGCAAGAGCCTCATCAATATCATTAAAAAGTTGTTGGAACAAAATCAAAAATCATGGCACAGTAAACTGGTTCATGCTTTATGGGCTGATAGGCTAACTACAAAGAAATCAATAAACATGTCCCCCTATCAGCTCGTCTATGGCATGGATGTAGTCTTTCCCACCTCATTGGGAGTGCCAGTCATGAAGCTCCTTCAAGAAGTGCATATTGAAGAGAATGATATGCAGAGAAGAATCAACCAAACAATCCATTTACAGCAGACCAAAGAGGAAGTCTATGAAAGAACACAGTTAGTCCAAGAAAATATGAAGAAGCTATTTGATAAGAGGACTAAGGCAAACAATTTCCAAGTTGGAAATGTTGTTCTTAAGTGGGAATCAAGAAAAGAAGAGAAGGGAAAACATGGAAAATTTGAGAACTTGTGGAAAGGGCCCTATATTATTCATGCTGAGAGGGGTCACAATGCATTTTTCTTGAAAGAACTGAATGGAGAGGACCTATATGGAGGTCATGTCAATGGCAGGATGCTCAAGCATTACTTCTACCAAGAATCTTAAGTTTCAAAGCTTTTTATTTTTTCATTGTAAATACCATAGTCTAACCATTGCATTCAAAGTTAGAAAAATCAAAAATACAAAAACAAAGAAAGAAAGAAAAGAGGGCAGATTGTAAAAACAACAAAGGTATAGCCCCATACCAAAAAAGAGAAACAAATCTGAAAGTGTGCAAGCTCAAATGCCACTCCTACAAAAAACACTTCTAGTTAGTCAAACAGCCTAATCTTGACTAATTAATTTTGAATTTCCTGCTGATAGGATAGTGAATTCGATCTGCCAGACTGTTTAATCTTGGCTTATCAGTAGATAGATTAGGATAGAAATGAAAGGTTCAAACATGTTCAAAACCTGAACCTCAATTTCCAAAGAGAGATGACTCAAATATGTTTTATTTTCTGAGTCAAAAAGATGTAAAAAGCTGGTTCTAATCAGCTCAAAATCTGAACCAGAAGAAAAGGAAAGACAACTAAATAAGAGTCAAATCAAAGCTATAGAAAAGAGGAAGTAAGTGTTTTAAACTTTCAGATCTTAAGCCTTCCATTTTTTATTTAATTTTCTGCAAAATAAATGTCTATGTGCAGCTTGTCTTTATGCCATAGATCACAGCAAGTCAAACAACTTAATTTTGACTTGACTGTTTTTTAAATTTATGTGTTATAAATTTAGAGAATGAGAATCTGTTGGACAATTTAATCCCAACAGATAGTAGATTAGGTAGAGAATCATCTGAACTCAACTGTTAAATCTGAGTTCAGGGAGAAATAAGGGGTAGAATTTGATTAGATTTACTGCTTTCAAAAGAATAAAATGTTGCAAAGAGTTTTCCAATCCAAGTGCACTCTGAAGAAGAAAAAATGTTAGATCAGTAGGGTTGGGTAGGTAGAAGTTGTATTGATGAAGATCCATTGCTTTATGGTTGCTAATATGTTTTTTAGAGAAAGATCATCCCAGTAAAAGCAGAGCAGCCCAATGAATAAAGCACAGGTCAGCCTCCCAGAGAAAGAAAGTCTGAAGTTCTTGATGCCTTCAAGAAGGCACCATCCCCAAGTGGAGCCACTGTTAGCCACCTATAATATTTGTTATAGCAAAAGGTGGCTAAGAATGTTTGAGCCTTCAAGGAACAAATTCTCTTACTAAAAATTGTTGGCTCTTGAATACTCTTAAAGGCCTCCTGCCTCTGTCCAAATCCTATACTTTTGTTTTCATCCCAAAAGACTCTGAAATCCTGCTGATTTCCAAAGCCAAAATACTGCTGCAAGGACCCTTTTCCCCTTCCCCCTTTCCCCCTTTCCCCAAAGCTAACCTTCATTTGCTCCCCTTTTTTCTCCATAAAACTCCCTTATTTTCATAAATCCTTTTCTTCCATTTATGAAAATCGCTTTTCCATAGTTAAAAACCCATTTTTTATCTATACCGAAACCCTTTGAAAACATTGAAAAATCAATAAAAATTCATATTTTCTATGTATTGGACTTAAGCCCCCTTCGGCCAAGTCCCTAACCCTTTTTATCCATGTGCCCTGACGCCAGAACCTGGCGCTGAGCCGGTCGGGCGCTTATCCGTTTTAACAAATTTTCCGCCCCGAAAATATTAAAAAACCTTTGTTATTTGTGAATTTCGGGGTTTTATTGTATTTATTATAAAGTTTTCCGTCGGAGCAATTTTTCAATAAACTTACACCATCGATCTCAGTCCACAGATTGACGGTGCGGAGCACGTCTTGCCGTGGTCCCCATCGCCCGAAAGCCGGTTGCCCAAAACCGGCGGTATCCATTGCACCGCCTTCGGGCAAAAGGCTGATTTCCCCCAATGGCCAGCGATTCCATACGTCGCTTGACACGCGTCCCATGTACTATTTGTAAAAAGCCATCCTTCCGTCGTCCATCGCGCGTTAATGTTCGAACCAGGACGCCCAGCGATATCGCTGTGGACCGTCTGATATGGGCCCACTGATCCAACGGTGATCGCTCGCCAAAGTTGCTCGATGGTTAACGAAGGTGCGCGCACGATAGTCGGGCCATTGTACAACGGCAAATCAATCTCCGCCGTCGATCTGATCTGCAGATCGACGGCCCACAATTCATCGCCCGATCTCTCCATTTGACTTTCCATTTCCCAATCCTGACTGTCGATCTCTGCGCGATCGACGGCTCAGATTCATCCTTCTCCTCTGACTGCCTCGTTCAATCTCGACCGTCGATCTCTGCACGATCGACGGCTTAGATTTAATCCTTCTTTCAGCCATTCCATGATTCCCCCTGATCAATCCTGACCGTTGGATGATGCCATCCAACGGCTCCTATCTCCTCGCGCGCCCTCCGATGCAGTCAACCTATAAAAGCATGATTTTTTAATAAGTTTTCGTATTTTGCAGGGTTTTTATCATTTTCTCACAATTTTCAAAGAAGATTCAGAGGCAGAGGGTGACGACCCTCCCGTCTTCGATTCGTCAAAGAAAATCATCCACAGGGTGGAAATGCAAGTTTCATCGGTGTTTCACAAGGCATTGATGCCATTCGAACCCTGCGCAACCCTGCACATTTTGCAAAAACACAGCAAGTCAATCACAAATCAAAGAATATCAATATCGACGACAAAAATGCACCAAAACAGAGGATTAAAGGTAAGATTTGTGGGGATTATATCTAAGATTTCTATCAAAAGCCTAAACCCTGGATTTAAACACAATTTTAAGGAAATATCAGAGTGTTTTTTTGACAGAAAGCTCCACCGCCTTAGTTAAAGCGAGTCAATTCTTCTCAGCTATCACAAAGACACCTGTGTCTCAAAGAAATCAAATACAGGCCGAAGTTATTGCATGAAATCAGATATTCGCCTTCAGCACAGCCAGGTAGTTACTTCTACAGGGAATATTAATGCAAAATATATCTACGGAGTAACCCTAGCATCACACAAAGCCTCCAAGGTCAACAGAAGCTCCCACCGAGCTTAATTCATAAGTGTAAATCAATTAATAAAGTGAAACACCTGTACAATTTCTTCATTGAGCCCCTCAAAGGCCAAGAAGTCATTAAGTCTATATTAATTGTAAATTGAGATCTTTTATCAGATCTCACCTCCTCATTCTTCTATATATACTACAACAGAATATGAGTGAGGGGTTGGTTGTTGTTGATCACAAGCTGTAATATTGAAACTCTCTGAAATCAATACATAGTCCTTTGAAGTTGAAGAACAAATTGAAGTCTTGGAGATCTTGATGATGTTGTTGCATGTTTGTTCCTGAGAAGGCTCTATCATTGGATTCATGAGCTTGGCTGTTGGTGAAGTATTCTGAACTGTTTCATGTTTTTTCCCCGTTTTCATTATGTTCCATAATTTCTCACTACAGTAGGATAGAAAGTATTAGGCTAAGAAATGACTCCTGGAAGCACCTTAGACCTGTTCATCCTTCACTGTTTTATGTTTTCTTCTGCTGAAGTATTTTAGAGGCTTTAATCTTTCTCTTTAGATTTCATGCTTGTTTATTTCCTTAATAGTTTGAACAGTTGGTTTCAGCATGATTTATTGTTCTCCCTGCTTGTCTGTTGCCACTTAAAAACTGTTATTGAAGTCTCCCTTGGAAGTTCTTTGCTTATAGTGAATCAATGAGGTTTGTTTTGATCTTGCCCTTTGTTCTCACTTAAACAGTTGGCTTAAAGGTCATTATAATTATGATCATAGATGTTTTTAGGTGTTCCCTCTTCTATGACTGTGATTATTAGTAAATCTTATATGTTTTCTAAAGTCCTTTAGAATAAAATCTTTGAGGAAATAGGGTGTTCCCCGAATCTTAGATTTTACTTTGAAAGTTGTTTTGAAATCATTGTTTGCTTAAAGGTGTGATTTGTAGAATTTATGGTTAGCCATGTCTATCAAAGAACTCTTTATTGTTTCAAATTATGCTTTCAAATTCCCTTTGTTGAGAATTAAAACTCTCTTTCCAAATCATTAATGTTCATTCCATTCCAAAAACAAAAGGATCTTGTGGCCAAGTTAGATTTGCCCTTTGATATCCCATATCCTTTGATAAGTGTGTTATGACCTCTTTTTGACTCCATTACCCAATGAAACAGATACTTTACTGTCCTATATATCTTTCCTAGCCCTTTTATGTTCTGTTGTATCAATTCAACCCAACCAAACAAACAAACACCTGTACTTAATAACTAGTCTAAAACCAATACTCAAAGAACATAAGATAAACCTTTGCAAACAAAATTTTGAGAGATCCCTCTCTGAGAACAGGAGGACTGGATCCTGTAACTCTAAAGATTGGTTTTGATGTTGCCTTGTCTTTTGATTTGCCAAACTATCAAAACACGGGACACCAACAGTTCCCACATCTGTAATCTTGGCATCATCAGAGCACCATAGATCTACATTTACCTTTTAGCCAGTAGCTATAATATTATCATCAACTGAAGGGACATCGCAGTATTGAGCTTCCAACAGCTCCAGTTACGCAGTGCCTTCTTTGGCATGTTTTCAAAGTCATTCTAGGCCACTTTCTTGGCTTGAGTGCTTCTATTTTATACACTGTTGTATTTCTTATTCATCCCCACATAATAAAATGGCTCAACTATTATTTCTATATCCGTGTTGACCATAACCTATGTCTACATAATCTATTGTTTCAAATATTGTGTTTGTGTATCAATGCATTATTCCATTTTGGGATATTACAGTGGTATCAGAGCATGATCTTTGGCTCAGCTTATGGAAATTATTGACATCATAAGAAAAACATATAGTAGAGATATAATATGGAGGGATTAATTTTTGTTGCATCTCTCTTTATAACTATGAATTATCTCTCCAAGGAGATCAATCAAATGAGGATAGATATGAAAAGAGAAACCTCAAGAAGGTTTCAGAATGAAGAAGGTCCCAGTACTTCTTATCAGTAGGAAAGAAGACCGGAGAAGCATAGATCTCCTCAAATATCTACTATGCCCACTTTCTTTGAAGAAGGTGAATGGTATAGAAATGAAGAAAGAATAAATATGGAACCTGAGACTCATGAGACTCTCAGTCTATATCTAGAAGAGTACAAGTCACAGTCTAGAGCATTCAGGGAGAATCTAACTCTCCAAAAATTCTTCAAACTCAAAGAAGAAAGAAGATCCTATAGCAGCAATAGAAGAAAGTGGCACAATAGGTTCTGTTTTCCCACATTTTTATGGATCTTCCTCAAGAACTGCAAAGGCTTGGAGGAAAGAGTTAGATGCATTCTTTAGGCTACATCTTGTAGCTGAGAAAGAGGTTGTTCAGATTGGAGCTCTTCACCTTCAAGGTGAAGCAAATGAATGGTGGTTTGTTCACATGGAGCATGCAAAGGTGACTAAATATGCAGACTTCTTTCAAAGGATAACAAAGGAGTTTGATAGAAGGAAACCAGAGGCATTTCCTGAGAATCCAAGGGAGAATGTCATTATTATCACTCTGTACAAAGAGTCACTACATTCACCACCAGTTGCAGAAGTACTTGTATTAGGAGAAGAGGAACTTGCATCTTTGCAAGGTAGTCTTAAGCTCTTGACAAATAGAGTTACATGCATGATTCAGGAGATGCGTGATCAGGTGATCATGTCCAAGAGGAAAAAAATTCTCAAAATTGGAACTGCTCAGAATTGGTTGCAAACTTAACTACTAGATAGGCCTCGTTGCTTTGATTCTGGCACCATGAACGGGACCCAAATCCGATGTCGTATGATGAATATATTGAAGTTTTAAAACGCCTAATAACCTTCAAAACAGGTTCTTTGAACTCAGAAATTTTGTCATCTTCAAAAAAAATTATGGAAAAAAAAATCATTTTTTATGGTTTTTTTATGGCCTATCAGAGGGTGCCACGTGGCCTACCCAAAGGCTGCCACGTGGCCCCAGGCCAAAGGTTCAATTTTGTTTAAAAATTGGTGTTTGTGGACAAACCCGACCCGAGCTGAACGCATTCGTGTCAGTTGGGCACAACCCGACCCGAACATTCATGGGTCACCCTGAACGCAAATTGGTCATCAAATAGTGGTCGAGTCATTGTTTAATTGGGTGGAGGTCGACCCGACCCAACCTAAACGAGGATGGGTCAGTCGGGTCGTTGTGTTTTTTGTTGTTGAAGTCAACAGAGCAAGGAGTTAAGCCCCAGGGCTTAAGGGGGGAAGTCTCCGTGACCGTCATGTGGAACCGTGGCTTAAGCCAAATCACCAGTGGAAATATATGGGTTAAGCACTCAGGTGCTAGCCCCCAACCATATGACCTGCAGGCGGTGTCCAAGGGTACGGCTTCAGCCTTATCCACTAGCACGTCTAACCATCCGGGAAATGCGCATGTGAACGTGTCCATCAATCTAACAGTTAAATTAAATGTCTCCACCTTATTTAGCACATGGTTTCAATATATTCAGAGATTCTGCCTTTTTGGTGGAGCTAACTGGAGTTAGCCAATTTTAGTGGAGGATTTCTAGTGCCACTAGGCAAAATACTGTTTGGATCATAACTTTCACCATATTCAACCAAATTAGACAAAATTTTAGTCATTTTTTATTATTATGAGCATTCTGGAGCCATTGGAATAGGTTGCAAAGCCAAAAAAGGTGGTTTTCATCCATTTTTGGTTCAGGGAAGCTTGGAGAGCCATTAGGGCCATAAGGGAAATGGAGCTGCATTGGGCTACACTTCACTGTTTGAGGTGAAATAAAAGCCATAATTAGCTTATTTCTATCTTCTGAATTCATTTTCACAGCTTTTTTAGCCTGTTTAGGCTTATTTCTCACTGTAAAACCAATTTTAGCATCATAATATATCAAGGACATGCCCATTGGGAGCCTTGGACCCGATAGATGTAGCCCAGGAGGGGTGAACTGCCTCATCATGTTGCTGTGTTGTTATGGTGAAGTTATTATGTTGTGTATTTCTGGTTCAAGATGTTAAACAGTAATTTTAATTAACATTCCCTCACACATAAACTCAAAACAGTTACCAAAAACACTTTGTTTAACTTGTAAGACATTACAAACACTTTGCACACTTAATTAAATGGAAATGAATACTTTGAACAGTAGATACAAATAGTTTCATTTTCAGATCAAATGGTATCAGAGCTAAGGATTTGAGCCTTAGGAGCTAGAGTTTTACTCAGCTTTTGTTTTGTGCAAAGATATAGTTGATTGTTTGCAAGTTTTGATGCTTACTAGGCTTAAATTCAAGAGAGGTGAAGGAAATTTGGTTAGTGTACAAAGTAATCCACAACAAATAAGGATTAGAGAGCCACCTCCAAGCGCCATAGAATCAGCTTCAAGCATGTATTCAAGAGAGGGAGAAGCTCCTGAAGATATGGATCCCAAAGAAGAGGAACGGGTGTTCCGAAAGGCTTTCTTGGATATGACGAAGATGGTGAGGATACTCTACCAAGAAAGGAATGATAGGCTTGTTGGAGAAGGGTCTAAAAACAAAAAAGAAGGAGAGGGTTCTTCAGGAGGAAATAAAAGTGATGACAAGTCAAAGAAAGGACACGGAGGAAATGGTGATCCACCATCCCCCTCTTCATCCTCTTCCTCTACATCTTCATCCTCAACTTCGGTGAATCAATCTCACAAGTCTAAAACTACTGGTAAAATTCCATTTTTAAAGCTTGATGTCAAATTTGAGTTTCCTATGTTTAATGGTGAAGTCAATGCAGAGAAACTTGACAATTGGATCATACAGTTGGAAGTTTACTTAAGGATACAGAACCTTCATGATGATGACACCAAGATACAGTTAGCCTCATTGAGAATGGATGGAGCAGCATTGGTATGGTGGGAAGCCAAGACCAAGGATGAAATTAAAAAACATGGTAAGATCAATTTATCATGGGCTTAATTTATTACTGCAATTAAAAAGCAATTTTATCCATTAGATCATTTACAAAAGGCTATCATGAACTAGAAAAATTTCAAACAACTTAAGGGACAAAATGTACAAGACTACACCCAAGAGTTTATGAGAATAGCACTCTTATTAGGGGTAGACTTACAAAGTCAAGATACTTTGTTGAAATATATAGGTGGTTTGCACAACTACCTTAAACATACTATCCTTATGTTCAATCCTACTAGTCTAGACGAAGTTTGTGTACAAGCTACGCATTTAGAGGCTAGAGGAAAAAACACTTTTGATGAGAGTAGAAACAAGCCTTTTAAGGGGAAAAACAAAGATAAAACCTTTAAAGGAAAAGGAAAAAAGAATGCATCTGTCAAACAAGAAGTTGAGAAAGTGATATGTAAACATTATTCAAGAGAAGGCCATGAAGAGAAAAGCTATTGGAAATTACATCCTGAAAAAATAACTCAGTTTAACAAAACAAATGAAAGAAGAAAACTGCAGCTACTACAACTACACCACAAGACTTAGGTGATGATTCAGGTGACGAAACCAAAATTGCAGCCATGGGTTTGAAAAGTATGAAGGGAAAGGAAACTGAAACTAAGCCAAGCACTAGTACTTCAAATTGTCATGTACAAGCTCCAAATGAGGAAGAAAGGATTGAATTGTCCCATGTGATGGTAGTCTCAAAACATACAAAAATAGACACATTGTTTGACAGTGGGTCACAAGAAAATCTCATATCAGAAGACTTGGCCAAACGGCTTAAACTTGAGACTATTCCACATCCAAAGCCTTATCCACTTGGGTGGATATGCAAGGATGCAAACTTACAAGTCTCAAGAAAGTGTATATTGTGATTCGCGACTACTGCACACTTTATTGACACGGTTGAACTTGATGTAGTACAGCTTGATATATCAGGAATTGTTTTGGGAAGTCCTTACTTATTTGACAAGAAAGTGATATTCCATCACCATGAAAATAAGTATCATATCTTTAAATATGGCAAGGAGTTCATTGTCAGAGCACATCGCAAGAAGGCAAATATAGCGATGGTAAATGTGGGACAGGTAAAAAGGCCAGTGAATTTTAGTAAGAGTTTTGTACTTTTTATGGTTAAGCCCAAGGTTGATGTGAATCATGAATCATTTGAAAATTATGATTCCAAGATTAAATCAGATTTATATGATGTAGTTGATGCACATCATGAGATGTTTCAAGAACCAACAGGTTTACTTCCTAAAAGGGAGATTCAGCATGAAATCCAGTTACATCAAGATTTTCCTCTTCCTAACATAGGCATGTACCGCATGTCTATCATGGAGAATTCTGAAATCAAGAGGAAAATTAAATAATTTTTGGGAAAAGGATTCATAAGACCAAGCACTTCACCATGTGGGTCACTGATAGTGTTGATTCCAAAGAAAGATGGAACTTGGCGCATGTGTGTGAACTTCAAGGCATTGAACAAGATAACGGTAAAGAATCGTTACCCACTCCCTAGGATAGATGATTTTAGATCAGCTGAAAGATGCTAAATATTTCACTAAGTTAGACTTACATAGTGGTTTTCATCAAGTTATAATTGTAGAAAGTGACATTTGGAAGACAGAATTTAAAACCAAACATGGACTCTTTGACTGGCTTGTTATGTTGTTTGGTTTATGCAATGCACCTGCAACTTTCATGCAGGTAATGGATGATGTCTTACATCCTTTTCTTGATGATTTCATTATTGTCTACTTATGTGACATCTTAATTTCCAACAAGACTAGAGAAGAGCATGTCATGCATGCTAAGAAAGTACTTGATATTTTGAAGAAAAATCAGTTGTTTCTTAAAATTTCAAAGTGTGAATTTGGAAAGACTTCTTTGGTTTGTTTGGCACACATAGTAGGAGGAGGTGCTTTGAGAATTGATCCTTCTAAGGTAGAAGCCATTTTGAATTGGCCTACTCACAAATCCATTACAGAGGTAAGAAGTTTTTGGGTGCAGCTCAGTATTGGAGGAAGTTTATTTCTAACTTCTCTGCCATAGTCGCTCCTATGCATGCAGTGACAAGTGTGAAGTGTGCTTTCAAATGGGGAGGCAAGCAACAGAAAGCTTTTGAGTCTTTGAAAGAGAAGATAAGTTCAGCTCCAGTCCTTACATTACTGAACTTGAGACAACCATTCGAGATTTAGACTGATGCTAGTGATTACACCATGGGTGCAGTTCTCTTACAGCATGGTAAGCCTATCGCATTTCATTCTGAGACATTTAATGGTGTTGTTTTGAATTATCCTACATATTATAAGGAGTTCTATGCGTTGGTACAAAGCGTCAAAAAGTGGAAACACTATTTGATGGGCAAAGAAGCAGTTTTTCATATCGACCATCAGCCTTTACAGTACTTGCAGTTGCAAAGTAAATTGCAACAGTCATGACATTTCATATGGATGGGCTTCCTATAACAATTTAACTTGGTAATAAGGTACAAGAAAGGTATTTACAATAAATTTTCTGATATTCTTACAAGGCCTATTATTAGTGCTACTACTTTACTTAAGAATGATTCTATTGTACATGAGAGCTACATAGAACAGTATGCATCAGATGTTGATTTTAAGGATGTGTATGCTAACTTGAGTGAAGGGAATCATGTTGAGGAGAATGATTATCATTTGCATAATAATTTGTTGTTTCATATGGGCAAGTTATGTATACCACAGGGGGAGAGACTAAGCATCACGAGAGAAGCTATTCTTCTCTTATTGTTGGACATTTCGGGGTAAGAAAAACGGTGGCACATTTACAGAGGTATTGTTATTGGCCTTGCATGGTAGATAGTGTTTCACGTTTCATTAGAGGATGTTCATTATGTGCTACAAGTAATCCTAGCAATAGGAATCTTGGTTTATATATGCCATTTCCGGTACCTTCTAGACCATGGGAAAGTGTTTCTATGGATTTTTTTGGAGGTCTACCATTATCTAGAAAGCAGCATGATTATCTTTATGTAGTAGTTGATAGATTCAGCAAGATGTGTATTCTTATGCCATGTAAGAAATCTATAACTGCTAAAAAAATTGCTGATTTATATTTTCAACATGTATGGGTTCATTATGGCTTGCCTACTTCTATTGTTAGTGACATGGATTCCATATTTCTTGGGAATTTTTGGTCCAATCTACGAAAGATGATGGACACCAAGTTGAAGAAGAGTATTGATTTCCATCCACAAACAGATGGCCAAACAGAGGTAGTGAACAGAACCATTGTACATCTTTTGAGAGGTTATTGCAGCAAGCATCCCAAGCTTTGGGATGAGCACTTGCGTTACATTCAGCATACTTACAACCAGACCAAGCACACTTCTACAAATACTTCACCTTTTCAAGCTTGCTTTGGGTATTTGCCTAAGTCACCTTTAGATTTCATTCTTGAGAAGGATGTTTCCATTGATGGGAATAGTGACATTGACAAAGCTCACATGTTCATTGAAACAATTCAGCTCATACATCAGCAGGTTCAAGAACAGCTTGAAAAAAGTCAAAGAAAGTACAAGGAGAGGCATGATAAACACAGAGTTGATCATAAGTTTCAAGAAGGAGATGAGGTATGGCTGCATATTAGTAAGGAAAGAATGCAAGGAGAAGGTAAAAAGCTGAAGCCTATTCATTATGTTCCATTAAATATTCTTAAACAAGTTGGAAATAATGCTTTTCAACTAGATTTTCCTTCATATATGCAAATGTATTCCGTTGTGAATGTGGAAAATTTACGTTTGTATGAACCTCCTTTAATTTTTTATTATTAAAGTGACATTCAACTACCATCCATAGAGGATTTCTCGCCAGAATTTTTGGATGAGTTGAAAGAGGATGTTATCCTTGACAGAAGGACATGCACTTCGAGGAGGGGAAATGTTGATTATGTTTGGGTTGGTGTTAAAGGCAGAAAACCGAGTAAGGAAAAGTGGATTGAGGTGGAAAATATGAGGGATCTGTACCCTCATTTTCTTAACAGGTAATTGAAGGCTTTTGGGGTCCAAAAGCTTCCCAATGGGGAGGTGTGATCAGGTGATCATGTCCAAGAGGAAAAAAATGCTCAAAATTGGAACTGCTCAGAATTGGTTGCAAACTAAACGACCGGATAGGCCTCGTCGCTGAAATTCTGGTGACGTGAATGGGACCCAAATCCGATGTCGTATGAGGAAGATATTGAAGTTTTAAAACGCCCAATAACCTTCAAAATAGGACCTTTGAACTCATAATTTTTTTCATGTTCAAAAAACAATTATGGAAAAAAAAATTCATTTTTTATGGTTTTTTTGATGGCCTATCAGAGGGTGCCACGTGGCCTGCCCGAATGCTTCCACGTGGCCCCAGGAAAAAGGTTCAAGTCTATTTAAATATTGGTGTTGGTGGGCAGACCCGACTCGAGCTGAACGCATTCGGGTCAGTAGGGCACGACCCGACCCAAACGTTCATGGGTCACCCTAAACGCAAATGGGTCGTCAAATAGCGGTTGAGTCATTTTTTAATTGAGCAGAGGTCGACCCGATCCGACTTGAACGAGGATGGGTCAGTCGGGTTGCCTTGTTGTTTGTTGTTGAAGCCAACGGAGCAAGGAGTTAAGCCCCAGGGCCTAAGGGGAGAAGACTTTATGACCGTCATTTGGAACCGTGGCTTAAGCCAAATCATTGGCAGAAAGATCTGGGTTAAGCACTCAGGTGCTAGCCCCCAACCATATGACCTGCAGGAGGTGTCCAAGGGCGCGGCTTCAGCCTTATCTGCCAGCAAGACTAACCGTCCGGGAAATGCGCATGTGAACGCGTCCATCAATCTGACAGTTAAATTAAATTTCTCCACCTTATTTAGCATGTGGATCCAATATATTCAGAGATTCCACCTTTTTGGTGGAGCTAATTGGAGTTAGCCAATTTTAGTGGAGGATTTCTAGTGCCACTGGGAAAAATACTGTTTGGATCATAACTTTCACCATATTCGACCAAATTAGACAAAATTTTAGTCATTTTTTAGTATTCTGAGAATTCTGGAGCCATTGGAATAGGTTGCAGAGCCAACAGAGGTGTTTTCAGCCATTTTTGGTTCAAGGCTTGGAGAGCCATAAGGGCCATGAGGGAAATGGAGCTGCATTGGGCTACACTTCACTGTTTGAGGTGAAATAAAAGCCATACTTAGCTTATTTATGTTTTCTGAATTCATTTTCACAGCCGTTTCAGCTTGTTTAGGCTTCTTTCTCACTGTAAAACCAATTTGAGCATCATAATATATCAAGGACATGCCCATTGGGAGCCTTGGACCCAGCAGATGTAACCTAGGATGGGTGAACTACCTCATCATGTTGTTGTATTGTTATGGTGAAGTTATTTTGCTGTGTATTTCTGATTCAAGATGTTAAACATTAATTTTAATTAACATTCCCTCATACATAAACTCAAAAATAGCGACCAAAAACACTTTGTTTAACTTGCAAGACATTACAAACACTTTGCACACTGAATTAAATGGAAATTAATACTTTGAACATCACATACAAATAGTTTCATTTTCAGATCAATGCATGAGGAAGAGGAGGTATATTCCAGCGTTGGTGCATTGAAAAAAGAGCAACCATCACTCTTACCAGTAGTTGGAGAAATCACTACACCAGATGAAGGAACTCTTGTGATCTTGCAAGATGTTTTTGATTATCAGCTGATCCAAGGTTTTCATTCATTTCCATCTCATATTTTTTCAATACCTTTTATTGAAAATTATGGGGACATCCCGTCAGGGCCATTGCATAATCAAGGGTTAGAGAAACATGCTAATTTGAAGCATCAACCTATCACTACGTAGATGACCCTTGATCTGATCAAGGAAAAGATGTAGAGTTATCCCAGTTTTTAATTGTTGAGCTACACTCAACCCTTTGAGTTGAAGTGTGGATTTTCAGAAGATGGGATGAGTATGATCCTATGTACAATGCCTGGCTATGAGTTTAGCATTGTGCCTTACCATGATATAGTATATACAGTGTTTTTAATGAGCAACACTGATGAGAAGAGGACCCATTCATTGTTGGAGCATTCCAATGGCAGCTTTTCTCATGAAGCATTTGAGAATCAAATGATAGATGGTAGACATCTTGAGATGGGAAATATTTTTTCTTTTCAAGATGACACCTTCTTAATGAGCATCTCACAACTCAAAGAGAAACTTCTACCTACAACATATTTAGAACCTTATGGTTTTTGGAGGGCCAATGATGAGAGGATCTCATGGAGAGATCTCATGGGAGGTGCACTTCAACATATAACGGAGCGAAAAGTTCTTCAACAGTTTGAGGAGGTTGGTGTCCTACAATGGGAGGATACCAATTTTATGAAAAATGAGATCCCTCACCCACATTGGGATCAATTGGTTGTTTATGTGGAGAAAGGGGTTACAAATCCACTTGTAGAAATATGATACAAGCCAACAAGAAGCTTGGCTACACTGGTTTCTCTTGGGTGAGTAGGGTTACTACCCAACAACACATATTTTCATGATCCATTCCTTGCAAAACACTAATGTAATGAAGGAGGAGGCATGGTTGCGCTAGATTCTCTTGGGTGAGTATGGTTACTACCCAATGGCTCATATTCATTTGACTCATGCCTTGCATATTAATGACAGAATACATCAAAAGAAGGCATGTTTTCTTTGGTTGTTGTTAAGATAGTTTTGTCATCACATGACATCTCCCATGTTTATGTGTTTTGTATTGTTTGAAATATGGCATAACACTCTCATGATGTGTGATAATGGAGTTTATTTGTATTGGGATGATATGACATTCCACATGTCAATCAATATGTTGTTATTTCTCCATGATTCACATGATGATGTGAAGATGCAGCAAGAGATCTTGTTGCTAGGGTTACTCTTGGGAGAGTTTGGCTTGACATACTCCCCTTCTTTACATGACAATGATGGTGGATGGTAGCAAGAGGCATTCCTCTGGTGGCTCTTATTGGGAGGGTATGGACACCATACTTGGTTTGATGATAATGTGGTGGGGAAGCAGGATGCTTTGCTGCGTTGGCTTCTCTTGAGAGAATATGGCCAACCAACTTGGTATGATGATGGTATGGTGTGGCAACAAGAAGCTTTGCTCCAATGGCTTCTATTGGGGGAATATGGTTTGACATCTTTCATGTCTACCCATATGTCTCTACTTCTTATTTTGCACAATGTTGGGATGATGATTGGATCCAACAAGGCCAACAAGGCTAAAGATGAAAGCATGGAGAAAAATAGTCTACTTCATGAAGCATGGGAAGGAAAAAAATTTTGTGATTTGGGGCTTTCCTTTTGTGGAATGAACCACTTAATTTTATGTATCTCATGTATTGATGATGATGTTGGACAACCTGTGATTTCCAATTGGAACTTCATTGAAGATGAGGGACATCTAACTACACAGTTGGAGATCGCTCTATACATTCTAGAGAGGCAACTTTGGAGAAAGGCATGGATAACATATTGTAGAAAATGGGGAGGCCTTCTTTGTGAGGATTCCATTTGGAAGGAGATAGATGGATGGAGCATCTACTTTTGCAATTGCTTAGCATCAAGCAACATTTTGGCAGGGAGGACTATAATATTCGAAATTTTTCATCTGTTTATTGGAATATTAGAGTTCGTACTTATTTTTCTTGATTAAGTAAATAAATTGGTGGTGGGACCCATAACCCCTTAAGATGAATAAATCCACTCCTGAGAGTGTGAACATGGTTAAGTAGCTAATAAATCTACATCATGGAATAATGGAGAAGCTTATTAATGAATCAAAGAGTTGGAATCAAACATCATTAATAAGAAGAACATGGAGAGATGAAGGAGTCAAATAAGATCTAGGAGGACTCAAAGTAAGATCATAGAGAAATAAATGATGAGATGATGGAGGAAGTGTTGCATTAGTACACACATAATGGAGAGGGTGAACAATTAATGCAGATATCATAAAGATCATGGAGAGACAATGTAGTCAACATGGAGACGTATGTCCACGTGTATTGCGTAGTTATGAGGTGGGCCAAGGCATGGGAAGGTTCACAAACTATATAATGAAGATGAAGGCAACATTAGAGGGAGGGCTTGGTATTATTAATTTTTGATATTTTTAGATCTAGATTTGTCATGTGACATTTCTATGCATGCTTATGTTGTTTAGCTAAGTCTGCAATGTTGTTTAGCACAGGGTGTTTCCGAGCGGAAATGCCACCCTTACCCATGAGGGACTTCGAGTGCCTACTCTAGGAAGGTATTCTGAGCTGGAATTCATCATCAGGAATTGGTTCCACACTGTTCCTACTTTCTCCAGCCCATACATCTTCAGAAATAACGCATTTCTGCATCAGGGTTTGAGAGGAAGAGGTTGTCCTTCAATATTTCAGTTGAGGAACCAGTGGAGGGTTCATCCTTTCACTTTATGCTTCAGGATAAGCATTCCAGTGCTTTAGATCTATATCAAAAATTAGGCCAAACATATCACACCTCCATACAGCAACAATCCCTTCCAGGATTGCACAGTCTGGTCCTATAGATCCTTTGGAGGAGGGAAGTTTCTAGCACTTCAGTTAGAAATCTTGTGAGGGGTCTTCCTCTCACTTTGTTCTCATCAGATCCATAATTCTTTAGCTTCATATCCCCATCTTGCAGCATGCATCAGCCTCTTCTTCCTATACACCGCATTTTACTTAGTTGTTGTGTTTGCAGTAGCTGCATCTTGAAGGAGGAGGAAGAAGAAGCAAGATCTCAAGCTTCCAGGTTGGAGATTTGAAGGAGGGATCAGCCCTCAAATCATAGATCTGATTTTTATTTCAGTTCGTCCATCTTACATTTATATCTAGCTTCAGATCTGCATAACCCAGTAGTCAAGGGATCAAACCCTAGGAGGGTGAATTTCCAATCTCATAGATCTGGAATTTCCTTTCTGGGTTATCTTGGGTTTCCATCATAGTGCCCAGATCTATAATATTGGCATCATCAGAGCTCCAGAGCACCATATATTTGAATTTTCCTTTCACCCAGAAGTTTTAATATTATCATCAGCTGAAGGGACAACGTAGTATTGAGCTTCCAGTAGCTCCAGTTATGCAGTGCGTGCTTTGGCATGTTTTCAGGGTCATTCTAGGCCACTTTCTTGGCTTGAGTGCTTCTATTTTATGCACTGTTGTATTTCTTATTCATCTCCACATAATAAAATGGCTCACCTATTCTATCTATATCTATTTTTATCATAACTTATGTGTACATAATCTGTTGTTTCAAATATTTTGATTGTGTATCAATCCATTATTCCATTTTGGGATATTACATATTTGTTGATGACTTTTCTCGTAAATGATGGATCTTCTTCATGCAGAAGAAATATTAGACATTCTCTAAGTTCTTGGAGTTTAAGGAACTGGTGGAGAACGAGTCGAGAAAGCAATTGAAGGCCCTTAGGATTGATAATGGTGGAGAATACATCTCTAACAAATTCAAGAAATTTTACAGTAAAGAAGGAATTCGAAGAGAACTCATAACGCCTCATAACCCACAACAGAATGGGGTCACGGAGAGAAATAATAGAATGATCATGGGTGTAGCACGAGCGATGTTACATGATCAAGGCCTACCGATGCATCTATGGGCAGAAGCATGCAACACAACGGTACATGTGCAGAACCGTTGTCCTCATAGGATACTTGGCATGAGTACACCTAAAGAGGCTTTCACTGGTAAGAAACCTGATGTTACACACTTTAAGATTTTTGGCTCATTTGTTTATGTGCATGAGACCAAGGACGCCAGGAAGAAGCTAGAACCGACAGCTAAGATCGGGATTTTTGTGGGGTACAGTGAAACTCCCCATAATTATCGAGTGTATTTTCCAAATAGTAGAATGACTATTGTGCGACAGGATATAAAATTTGATGAGGAGAAAGCCATGCGGTTATCCCTTGAGAGGGATTTGTACTTGCATGCAGAGGAGGAACTGTTGGTTCCCAATGATAAGTCTCAAGATCTAGATCAACCACATGAGGAGGTTCATGGAGTGGAGGAAAACACTCATGCAGAGCCATCCATCAAAAATTGCAGAAGGCGCACCACGAAAGCTGATAGATTGATACTTGATGCTCCAGAGAATGTAGGAGCCCCTACTTCACAACGCAGACAGAGACAATCTCCTGACTGATTTACTGGATACATGGCTCTTATGATAAAATTTATTGTGATTGAACCATCTTCCTTTCAGGAAGCAGTGCAGCAACCAACTTGTGTTGATGTAATGGTGGAGGAGTATGACTCCATTGTCAAGAACAGTGCATGGGAGATAGTCCCAAGACCGGTTGAAAAATCAATGGTTGGATCGAGATGGACCTACAAGGTAAAGCAAGCTGCTGATGGGACTGTGGAGAAATACAAGGCCAGATTTGTGTCCCAGTGATTCTCACAGATTGAGGGGGTAGATTATGATGAGAATTTTTCACCTGTTGTAAGGTACTCTTCCATAAGATCCATCCTTGCACTCTCAGTGCAGATGGGCTAGTGCATTCATTAGATGGATGTGAAAAATGCATTTCTCAATGGGATCATTGAGGAAGAGGCGTACGTAGAGCAGCCTGAAGGTTTCAAGATCTTCAATAGTGAGTTGCATGTGTGCCAACTCAAAAGAGCACTGTATGGGCTGAAGCAAGCACCCCATGCTTGGTACACTTAGATAGACAATTGCTTCACTAGACTGGGCTTCACCAAATGTGAAGCAGATGAAAATTTGTACCAGATTGTGGTTGAGGGTAAGCTATCGATCATTTTTCTTTATGTTGATGACCTAATTTTGACTGGTGATGAGCAGCTGATACACTCATGCAAGGAGGATCTTGCAAGGGAGTTTGAAATGAAGGACATGGGACTCCTTCATTATTTCCTTGGATTGGAAATATGGCAGCAGGATGGTGAAATTTTTGTGCCTCAAGGAAAGTATGCAAAGGAGATACTGGGTAAGTTTAACATGGAGAGCTACAAACCCATGGATACTCATCTTCCAGGAAATTGGAGGAAATAGGATGCTACTTCTGGAGAGGTAGTGAATGCTACTATTTTCAGGCAGTTAGTTGGTTCATTGATATATATAGTGAACACCAGACTAGACATTTGCTACATAGTTAACCAGCTGAGTCAAGCTATGGTTAAGCCTACCAAGCCCTTTTGGAAGGAGGTGAAGCATGTCTTGAGATACCTAAGGGGCACATCAGAATATGATCTATGGTACATACGGACAGAGGGATTGAAGCTTCAAGACTTCACGGATGCAGATTAGGCAAGCAATCCATCAAACAAAAAGAGCACATCAGGAAGGATCTTTAGCATAGGATCGACAGAAATTTCCTAGTACAGCAGGAAAAAACGATTTGTGGCACTCAGTTCAGTGGAAGTGGAATACATAGCAGCAATTCAAGCTGCATGTGAGGCTATCTGGATGAAAAAGATCTTGGTTGGTTTTTTTGGTTCTCAAATGGATCTGAAAGTGATTCATTATGATAATCATAGTTGCATTAAACTCTCACTTAATCCTCTGTTTCATGATAGGTCCAAGCATATATATATCCGGTACCATCATCTCAGAGATTGTGTGTAAAGAAGGAAAATGTTGCTTCAGTACATTCCCACGGAAGATCAGGATGCAAATATTCTGATGAAGGCGCTCACCAGGAGAAAATTCGAATACCATAGAGACAGGATCGGGGTGAAGGATAATCCATTTCTTGTTGAGAGGGAGTGTTGAGATTCAACAAGAAAATTTCAGCACCCACACCTAGTGCATTAAGCACCTACACTAGGGTGGGGCCCACAGTGCTTTGTGCGGAGACCTTGGTAAGTCTACAGTTGTGTGCACAGGCCCCGACTGCTGTGCGCAGAGGGTAAGAAGAATTATAATTGAAGAATCTTACTTAATAAAGAAGGAATTGAAGGCATATGTGTGTATTTTCTAAGTATTTTTATGTTATCTGTTTTTATAATTTATTTGCACTAGATTAGGTATTTTCTGTATAATATCACTGTGATTATATCACAAATGTTATATTGTTTTTTTATATGATGAATAATGCATGTTAATATAGAAAGGCGTAGTGTGTAATATAGTTAAATATATTTGTTGAACAACATCTGTATATTTAGCATACTGGTTTGGCGAAGCTCTGGATAAGTCTTAAGTGAGGATAAGCCCTAAAGCCACACTCCATAGTCCCTCTAGATACAAAAACATGGTTCTAGCAACCCCTAATATTTCCTTGGATGAGACTTTAGTCTACGCAGCAGATTGCTGCCAAAAGGCCTGGTAATAGAGAGTTTTGTTGGTAGCGTAGCTACTCTGAACATGGGTCTATACCCCCTCAAGCCAACAAATGGTTATTTTGTCGATACCGGGATTTGAAGACAGAGGGATATGTGGATGTGGCATCTGATCGAAAAAGAGATTCAAGATTGGGTAGATCTGAAGGAGCGAGAATTTTCCATTCAAGAAAATATAAATCCGAAGCTATCAACTGAAAAATGGTTGGAGAAATATATTTTACAGATCAACACGAGATATTCTTCTGCTTGTTCGTAAATGAGCTACATGAATGGTTGTCAAGATTAGTTTAAAATAAGACTTGTTTTGAGCACGACAAGCCTACTGTGTGAAGCCTTGAATTATTGCAGCGACTCAAGGAATATAATAACAAGATCTCAAGAGTTGTTGATTTTTAGATCGATAGCATTTTGGAAGGGTTTATAACTGAGTTTTCCATAGACACATATGTATCCTATAGCGAAGTCGAATGAAGATTAAGGGTCCACGAGGAAAGTACTTTAATACTTTAAAGTTGTCGATTAGGATACCTTTGTGTGAAAAGGGTGTACTGCGCATGCAATCATAGTGATGTTTGGAAAGGGTAAGTCCGGATCTACGTGAAGTGGTAAAATATCTAGAGTATATCGTGACAACTACATTGAGACGAAATATAGTTCATTATTTGGATATGAAAGAGAAGAAGGAGAAACTATCCCCACAACCCCTAGAAGTGCATTGTAGATAGAATTTAGAGATCATCAGGGCACCTCTGGGATTCCCCATACCGCTACTCCCATCCCACCTCATCCCCATCTCCATATTCTCCCTCCACATCCACCTCCACCTCCACCTCCACCACCCCCTCCCCCAGGAGATATGGCTAATGAAGCTAGAAAGCCTATTTTCAAAGGTATGGGATCAGAGGTTCCTAAATTGTAATTTGGTTTGTCGTTGAAGCAGTATGGAGAGCGCAAAAAATCATAAATGATGATATGAAGAAGGCATAACTTGTTACAGCTCTGCAGGAAAGAGCGTTGTTTTGGTATATGAAGTAATATGCGATGCATCCGACTGCCACGTTGGATGAGACAAAGATAGCACTAAATGTTGAGTTTAAGAATCCAAAATCGCGGTCACAGTGTATTACAGAGATAAAAGAGATCAAGAAAATGGTAACTGGATATATTTGGGACATAGATCAACAGTTCAAGACATTACTAAGACAAGTGAATTTCCATATTTCTGATGAGAAACACAATGAGTGGTTTATAGTTGCACTATTGCCACATATCATACTACCATTGACACAACAAAATATTCCATCCCAGGCTGAAGCTCTTGAAATTTCTATGAATTTGAAGCTTCACCCATCGCAGACACTCTAGTAGGTGTTCAATAAATTCAAAATAATTAGCAGCCATGCACTAGGAGTTGCAAGAGTTGAAGAAGGGTAAGGAAGTATGATTGGAAACTAGCCCAGAAGTATGGTGTATCAAATTTAAGGCAGAAGGCTCCCCTGTATTTAGATATTACATCAATAGTGGTGGGCCTAATCCATTTCAACCAGGACCAAGTGTATGGTGTGACTTATGTAAAGTGTCTGGTCGACATCACACGGAAGAATGTTATTTAGTGTCGAAAAATGTGAAGCTGAAGTATTTTTTTTGTAACTTCAGCAGCTCAGTAGGGCATGAGGAAAGGAATTGTCGTAGTTATGATTTAATGTTAGAACAGACTGTAGGCGCATATTGAATGCAAGACGAAGGGCGCGCGCATGAAGATCATGATTCACCTGTGAGGCACGGAGGATTCCAAGGTCGAGGATGAGGATGACCACGAGGCGCTAATCAAGGACAAGGTCAAATTATGTATTACAACTGGGGTGAAGCTAGAAACTTGTTAAGGGATTTTCAAGATCCCATAGCCCCCTCATGCAGGTATTGTAGATCTTTTAACCATGTAATAGAAGATTGTCCTGTTCTGATAGCGAAGATGCAAGAGAAGAGGACTTTGCAGCCCATGCAGAACTTGTAGATGATGACTACAGATCCATGTGAAGAAGAGATTAGTGTAAACATAGTAACCCAAAGTGGCATAGCCACTAGAGAAGATAATACAATAGGTAAGAAGCTTATGGAGAACGCATGGGTCTGAAAAGCTAGAGAAAAGAACAATGGGTTCAACATGGAAAGAGAAAAGGAGATGTTTTTTGAGGTGAAGAAGAGTTTCATGCACCTTGGAGCTTCGACATCTAGGGCACAACCACAACCTCAATAGAAGTTGATGCCTCAGAAGAACAATGACGAAGTTGTGGCTATAACAAAGGAGTTTAATCCAACCATATTGAAATCATTTTTATAGACCTGCGTGATGTTGTTGCGAGATTAGAAGGTTGTAGAAAGTCTCCAAGAGATGATAGAATCCTACTCTAAAAGAGAAGAGTCACGTAGTGAGCCGCATGTAGTTAATAAGATGCATCCACATAAGAAGAGGACAGGTAGAGAAATGGGGTTAACTGCGCAGATTGGGGACTATGACATGGATCAGGTAATTCTTGACATGGGATCAGATTCCAATGGATTTTCAAATAAAACATGGGAATGAATAGGAAGGTTGAAGTTGTAATGGTCACCGATCCAGTTGAGAATGACTAATAAACATAATATTATTCCTATGGGAAGATTGGTTGGTATATTAGTAGACATTGAAGGAGTTTGCATGATGGACGATTTTGAAATTATTGAGATTGTAGATGATAGCAATCCATATCCAACACTGCTTGGATTGGATTGGAATTTTGATATTGATGCAATAATTGATCTAAAGAGGAGAAATATGGTATTTGAGAAAGGTGATCCAAGGGTCATTGTTCCTCTAGACCCATCCGAAGGAGCACGGTACACAAAACCTGTTCGGGATGAATACTGTGAAGGGGATATCAATAATATCTATAAGCTGACTGCGCAGAATGAAGATTGGATCAACCCTAATGCAGATGGAAGGTTGAGCTGGGAGAAGGAAAGTTCATGCATGTTAGATTCTGATGAAGAACTGAAGCATTGGAAAAATAGGATGCATGAAGTTACTACAAGGAGATGTAACAGTCTTACAAGATCACTTTGTTGCATTACTACTAAGGTATGTAATTTTTTGTACTATGATGGGATAGGAGATGTCAATTCGTTTCTTGATAAATTTGAAGAAGCAGTGCCTAAATAACAAAGGTTTTAAGCTTTGGATTTCGCGCTGATATCTACACCTGCTAGATGGTGGGGTACACATAAGGGAAATATTAGAAGTTGGAGAGAATACCGTAGATTTATGAAGATCATATTTGGCCAAATAAATACCAAACTTGAAGGGAAATATGATGGCAAGGATGACCCTAGAGGACACATCTTCCAATGGATTACGATGTGGGGCAAAGATCCAACACCAGAATGGGTACATACATTTATTCACACATTAGAAGGAGTCCTTATGAATTGCTATCTTGAAACTAAGTTGCGACATGGAACAACAAATTGGGAGGACTTGGTCAACGGATTCCTAATGAATTTTAGTTTTGAAGATGATTATCAGTAAATTTACAAAGCTCTTCAAGTAGTCCAAGCAAATATTTTCAAGACTCTAGCTGATCCAACCTCGATACAAACTGATAGGGCTACGCAGTTGGAACTTGCTTTACAATGTTATAATCTAACAGCGAAAGAGAATGAGGAAGATCTGCACAATGTTAATATTCCAGAATCAAAAGGAAAATGCAAGCTCGTTGGACCAAAACCTGAGATTCTTGACACAATGCAACCGATGAAGACACACAAGGTGAATATAGGGACAGAAGAGGAACCGAAGTTTTAGCTTATTAGGGATTATTGGGATGCAAATACAGTTAGAAAGGTTTCATAATTGTTACATTCATATCAAAAGCTCTTTCCCACAAAGTTCTCTGAACTGAAGGGAATAGTAGGAGACCTCAGAGTTATGAGGATCAACTTGAAGCCATGTGTGAAGCTTGTAAAACAGCGGCCATATAGGCTGAACCCCAAATATATGGAAAAATTGAAGGAAGAATTGAACAACATGCTTAAGGCTGGAATAATTGAACCTGTGGAGGAATCTGAATGGGTAAGTCCCATGGTTGTCCAGGAGAAGAAGAAAAAGGGTAAAATTAGGATTTATGTTGATTTAAGGAAGATGAATGATGCATGTGTGCATGATCCATTCCCTACACCTTTTACAGATGAAGTTTTGGAGAATGTTGGAGGGAAGGAAACCTACTCTTTTACAAATGGGTTTTTAGAGTACCGTCAGATTTGAATTGCACCATAAGACAGGAGTAAGACTACTTTTTCCACTAAATGGGGATCTTTTCAGTATACAGCCATGCCTTTTGGATTGAAGAATGATCCTACAATATTCTCTAGAGTAGTAGTCACAGCTTTTAAGGAGTATATACACAAGTTCTCAGAGGTTTATTTTGCTGATTGGGAAGTCTTTGGAATGTTGAAGAAACATATTGTGAACTTAAGGCTGATGTTGGACACATGCAAGTAGTATCATATATCACTAAATTTGAAGAAATGCATCTTTTGTGTACCTTTCGGTATAATGTTGGAGCATGTTGTTTGTAAACAGGGATTGATGGTAGACCCCGCAAAGATTGTCCTTATTATGAACCTGGAAGGACCAAGTCAGTAAAACAACTACGCACAATTTTGGGACATACAAGATACTATATGAAGTTTATAAAGGCATATGCATAGATAATTGCACCGATGGAGAATATGCTAAATAAGGATGTTACATACTGTTGGGATGATGAATGCCAAAATAGATTCGATCACGTGCTGAAGGAGAAGATGGTAACTGCACCAATTCTAGTTTTTCCAGACTAGAATAAGGAGCTCCATATACAAGTCGATGCTTCTTGCATAGCTTTGGGTTCAGTATTAGCATAGTTAGGTGATGGGGATATTGATAACACTGTTACCGATGAAATAGGTAACCTGACCTCAAAACGGGAACTCTAGCCCAAAAAGACTCAAAAAACATGAAAAAACACCCCAAAAACAAAAAAAAAAAGTGTATTCCAGAACACACTTGGTTTTTTTTTAAGGTCAAATTTCAACATTTTATAAAATTATGCTAAAAACAAAATTGTTTCTTGAAAAAAGGATTGAAAAAACACCCTCAAAACAAAACCAGTTGATGCTGGAATAACCAAAAAAAAAAAAGTGTCATATTTTTGACATTTTTAAAAACAAAAATAACATTTTTTAATTTTTAAAATTCAAACATTAAAAAAAACCTAAAATTTAAGAAAAAAAATAAATTTAAAAAATAAAAACTTTTTAAAGCTTAAAATTTAAAAATATATAGGAATAAAAAAATAAAAATAAAAACAAAATAAAAATTTTAATTCAAAGATTAAAAAAATAAAGAATTAAAGATTAAAATTTCAAAATATATAGGAAAAAAAAAAAAAATATATAGGAAAAAAAAAAAAAAAAAAAAAAGAAAGAAGAAGATGAAGAAGAAAAAAGAAAGAGAAAGAAGAAAAAAATAAAATGTAGAAATTAAATTTAAAAAAGAAAAAGAAAATGTTTATTAAATTAAATTTATAAATTAATTAATTAATGAAAAAAAAAAATAAATTAATTAATTAAATTAAATTAAAAAAAATTTTAAAAAATAAAAATAAATAAAAATTAAAATAAAAAATTAAATTTAAAGAAATATATTAAATTTTAATAAATTTAAAACTTTAAAATAGAAATTTAAAAAAAAAAAAAAAAAAAAAAAAAAAAAACATTATTTAAATTAAAAGTAAAAAAATGAAAAATAAGATACAATAAAAATATTAAATTTAAAAAATATATATTTCAAAAAAACAAATAAATTTTAAAAAATAAATTAAATTTAAATTATAATAAATAATATATATAAATTAGAAATATATATATTAAATTTTAAAAAAAAATGTTAATATTAAAATAACAAATTAAATTTAATATATATATATATATATATATATATATATATATATATATATATATATATTAAATTTTAATAAATAAATGAATAAACAAATAAATTTTGAAAAAAAAAAACATTTTTAAAAAAAAGTTAAAAAAATTTTAAAAATCAATTAAAAATGAAAAAAAAAAATTTGAAAAATATATATTAAACAAAAAAATAAAATAAAAAACAAATTAATTTGAAAATATTAAGTTTAATATATATATATATATATATATATATATATATATATATATATATATATATATATATATAATTTTAAATACACAATTTTAATTGAAATAAAATAAAAATAAAAAAATATGTAATTAAAAAAATAATAATAAAAAATTAAAAAAAGAAAAAGATTAAATTCAAATAAATGTAAAAAAAAAAAATATATATATATATATATATATAATACAAAATTTATTAAATTTTAAAAAATTAAATGAAAAAACTAAACATAAAATTTAATAATAAAAAATTAAAATAATAATAATAATAATAAATCAAATTAAACTAAATAAATAAATAATAATAATAAAAATTATTAGCAAAATTTAGAAGAAAAAAAATTAAAAACAAAAAAATTGAAACAAATTAAATTTCACATATAAAAATTAAATTTAAAAAAATAACTTTAAATTTTTTGAATTAAAAAATAAATTATATATATATATATATATATATATATATATATATATATATATATATATTAAAAAATATATATATTTTTTGATCATGGTGGCGCCACCAATCGGCCTCCCACCCAGGTGGCGGCGGAGGCTGATTCCTGGAATCGGCCTCTGCCGCCACTTTGGCGGGAGGCCAATTGGCGGCGCCACCACAATCAAAAATTTCTTTTTTTATTATTTTTTTTTAATTTGATTTTTTTTATTTTTTTTTTTTTTTTTTTAGTTTTTCTTTTTTATTTTTTTATTTTTTTAATTTTTAATATTTTTTAATTGGTAACATTTTTTTTTTTTAATTATTTTTAATATTTTTTTTAATTTGATTTTTTTTCTTTTTTTTCTTAATTTTTTAATATTTTTCAATTTATTTATTTTTAATTTCATTTTTTTAATTAATTAATTATTTTTTAAAATTTATTTATTAAATTTTAATTTAATTTAAATTTTTTTTTTAATCTTTTAATTTATTTAGTTTTTCATTTTTAAAATTTATAAATTATTTCATTTAAAAAAAAAACAGTAAATTTATGGATATTTGTTTTTTAATTATTTGCACGTGGTTTTTTTCATTTTTTTTGTTTTTTAATCATAGTAAAAAAAACTTTTTTCATCATATATATGCTGCCACGCTTTCCGCTTTAGGGATGGCGGGAGGCCGACATTCCCGTGACCGCCCTCCGCCGCCACTCCGGGCGAGGGGGCTTATCGCGTCACCACCACAATCAAAAATTTCTTTTTTTTATTTTATTTTATATATATATATATATATTTTTTTTAATTTGATTTTTTTGTTTTTTGTTTTTAATTTTTATTTTTTTTTTATTTAATTTTTTTTTTTAAATTTCAAAAAATTAAAATTAATTTTTTTTTAATTCAAATTTTTTATTTTAAATTTAATTTGTTTTAATTTTTTAAATTTTGTTTTTAAATTTAATATTTTAGATTAATTATTTTTTAAAATTTAAAATTTATTTATTAAATTTTAATTAAATTTTAATTTTTTTTTTAATCTTTTAATTTATTTAGTTTTTCATTTTTAAAATTTATAAATTGTTTCATTTAAAAAAAAACAGTAAATTTATGGATATTTGTTTTTTAATTATTTGCACGTGGTTTTTTCATTTTTTTGTTTTTTAATGATAGTTTTTTTTATTTCAATTATTTTATTTTAATTTTCTTTTTCATTTTTTTTTTTTTTTAATTTGTATTTTTTTTCTTATTATTATTATTTTTTTAATTTAAATTTTTAAATTTATTTTTTTCTTTTTTGTATTTTATTTTTTTATCTAAATTTTAATTTTGTAATTTTAATTATTTTTAAATTTTCTATTTTAAATTTTTTTTTTAATTATATGGTTTTTTTTAATAACTTAGAAAAAATATTTTTGATGTTTTTTTTTTTTTTTTTTTTTTTTTTTTTTGGGTTAATTTTTGTTTTTTTTTCTTTAAATTATGTTTTTTTTTTTTCAAATTTTGTCATTTCTTTTGATATAATTTTCGAATTTTTTTTTTTTTTTTTTTTTTTGGTTTAAATTTTTAATTTTTACGAGTTAATTTTGTTTTTTTTTTTTACATTTTTATTGTTTATATATATATATATATATATATATATTTTATCTAAGTTTTGTGTTTTATTACCAACATGAAAATCACCACTCTAAAAAAAAAAATTGATGCTACATTAATACATTTCAAAATTAGCATGAAAATCACCGCTCTAAAAAAAAAAAAAAAATTGATGCTGCATCAATACGTTTCAAAATTAGCATGAAAATCACTAACATTTTAAAACAAATATTCATACTTCATAAATAAAAATATTAGAGTGTCAAAAATGTGCACCAAAAAAAAAAAGGTGATTCTACATCACCACTTTTCAAAATCGGGTGCTTTTTATGCTACCAAAAAGAAGTAGGTAACAGTGCGGTTACCTATTTCATCGGTAACAGTTTTTTATCACCCCATAGCTTTTGTCAGTAGGAATTTGTCTAATGTTGAAAGGAATTATTCCACAACAAAGTGTGAAGGATTGGCTATGGTATATGCACTGCATAAATTCAGGCATTACTTATTAGGCCCACATTTCAAGATGTTCATGGATCACTCTGTGCTGAAATACTTGGTGAACAAGCCTGTGTTGGGGGGGAATATTTGCAGATGGCTATGTTGTTCCAAGAATATGATTTTGAATTTGTAGTTAATCTAGGAAGTCTAAACGCTAGACCTGATCATATGTCGAGGATTGAGACAAGTGAAGAACCCACGAGCATTGAAGAGAACCTACCCGATGTACAATTATTTTCCATAAGGATTGCAAATGATCACTTCACAAACATTATTGATTTTTTAAACATAGGTATGGAACCTGTGGGATATACTACGCAGAAGAAAAGGGAGTTGTTAGTTAAGGCAACATATTTTTCTTTGATTGCAGGACATCTATCTAAAATGGAGCCAGATGAAATACTACACAGATATGTCTGTGAGCATGAAAGACAGAGCATTATGGAAGAAGCTCATGGCAGAGTTGCAGGAGGTAATTATGCAAGAAAAGCCACTACGCAGAATATTTTGAGAACTGGATTATGGTGGCCTATGTTGCACAAGGATGCAAACAAATATTGTAGATCCTGCGACGCTCGTCAAAGGACAGGAAGACCATCTAGGAGAGATGAAATCCCCTTGCATCCACAAGTGACATTGCAGGAATTTGATAAGTGGGAAATATAATTTTTTGGACTAGTCAATCCACCAAGGAAGAAGACTGGCACGAGCTACATTATTACTGCCACGGATTACCTAACCATATGGGTTGAAGCTAAGCTAGTAAAGGATCACACCGCAAATACTGCTGTGAATTTCATCTTTGAGTATATTTTATCTAGATTTGGGTGTCTGAAGATTTTGATGAGTGACTGAGGGTCACATTTCTTTCATCAGACCATTGAAGCATTGATTGAGAAATTTCAAATGTATCATCACAAGAGCACACCTTATCACACTCAGGAAAATGGAACAGTTGAAGCTTTCAATAAGATTTTGGAGAATGTTCTAACCAAGGTATGCAATGTCAACATGAATGATTGAGATTTGAGATTCATTCGAGCAGTATTATGGGAATAAAGAATGACCTATAAGAAGTTGACAAGACAAACTCCATTTAGGTTGGTTTATGGATAGGAAGAAGTTATGCCTATGGAATATATTGTACTTAGTTTAAGAATTTCAGCAGTAACAATCATGGAAGACAGTGATATCATGGAAGAAAGGCTAGAACGATTGCTTGCCCTTGAGGAAGTCAGATTCATTGCATGATATCATCAACAAGTCCAAAAAGCGAGGGAAAATCTTGGCATGGCAGACACATCAAGCAGTGATCAAGTGCTCAAAATTATGCTAAAAAATGAAAGTTGTCAGAGTGGTTTGGAACCTAAACGACCGCGTAAATATCATTGTTCTAATTCTAGCGCAACTTGTTTCGCGGAAAACTGACACCGTATACTCCCAGAAACATGTTATGTCCACTTTATCAATAGGCAAATTTTTAAAAAAATGAAGGACAGCCCAATAAACAGTTCGTGCAGCTAACTAGGCATGCCTATGTGGACGAGTGACTATGCACATGATGTTTTTCCTTCAACGTATGGTATTGTGCCAAGTGGCACATTTTTATTAGGTCGAATGGCGTGTTGTAATTGGTTGTTTGGGTGGCCAACCATAGGCTTCCATGTGGCCCAACCAGGGGCCACCACATGGCAGCTTGAGGGCCACCAAAATTGTTGTTATGGTCTAAGTGGAGCGAGCGGCAATAGCACCCACGACCTCCAAGCAACGAGGACAAGTCATTACCATTGGGCCATTGTATTGTTACTTAATATATAATAGATGTGATATGGTTTTGATGTGATGAATTTTGCGCAATGGGGGAGGGGGTCGGGGTCTAGCCCTAGCCCTAGTCACCGCCAGGCACGGGACCATGTGCGGGAGGCTAGCCACCCCCCTCCCCAACTCACCATTACTTTTAACATATAACCTATCGTCGGTATCGTGTGACCACCACCGTTGCCTACCGAAATCGCTACAAAACCAATGGCCTAGTAACTGCCCCCACTAACCATAACATCTAACTATAACACTTAATGCCGCCATGTGACCACCACGCTGACGGTTAGCCAAACTGTGGGGTGGATTTTTTTATTATATTTTTTTTGTTTTGTTTAACCATATAAATTATAGTTAAGTAATCAGATTTAAGGTGTCATTAGGCATTTAAGCACTCCAACAATTTCACCCATTTTTTGGGCAATTTGGCACTCGATTAGCGGAATTCTAGGTGGATTTGTAGGCTTGGTGCCAGATTTGGTGGAAAGTGTGGAGCGAATAGTGCAAAAGCTAGGGGAAATCATAACTTGAGGAGTCTTTTACTAGATTGGATGCAGAAAGAGGCCGAACAGGAATTTTTGGGCATTCTCGAGCTGATGGAACATGTTTTAGAGTTGTTTGAGCATTGTAAACATATGTAATCACACTTTTGAGCATATTAGAAGAGGGCCAAGCCATTGGAAGCTGGACCAAGGAGACTTATCCCAGGAGGGGTGAACTCCTTCATCATGTGATGTTGTGTTACTGTTTATGGTGATGTTCATGTTTGTTAGATGTTGTTATTCAGTGTTTTGTTTATGTTAATTTTCTTAAGAAATTCACAAAAAAACTGATGTTTAACTTTCAATTTACCTCATAATCCTCAAGCATTTTGTTTATATTTTGAATAGGAATTTATACCTCCAAACACTAAATTTCCCATTCAGATTAAGTTCGTATCATAGCACTAGGTTTACTTTTGCAATGAGGATTTAATTTTTTTACAAGTGTTTAAATGCTTACAAGGTTGAAGCTCAAGAGAGGAGAAGGCAAGCTTGTGGGTGCAGGTTCTCTAGTTGGAGCAAGGAGAAGGAGGGCACAAGTGCCACAATATCCACCACAAGATTCACCCCTAATTGCAGTAGAAGCTTAATTAATAATGTCTCATGAGGGAGGAAATGATAACATGATAGAGGATGAGAAGGATTTTAGGAAGGCTTTCTTTGACATGACAAATATGGTGAAGGTCCTCTATGAAGAGAGGAATACAAGGTTGCAAGGTTAAAGCTCCAAGCCTCCAGGAGGAGAAGGTTCTCCAGGAGGACAAGGTAATGGAAATGGTGATAAGCCACCCTCAGCCTCACCACCATCTTCACCTTAATATTCATTCTCTTCCGCTACTACAACCCTTACTCATACTCATCAACATACCTCAAAAGGAATTGGTAAACAACCCTTGTTAAAACTTGATATTAAATTTGAGCTGCCTATGTATAATGGTGAAGTGAATGCAGAGAATATTGACAATTGGGTTTGTTAGTTGGAGGTCTACTGCATGATTCAAAACCTTCAAGATGATGACAAAAAAATTTAGTTAGCTTCCTTGAGACTAGAGGATACAACACGAGTATAGTGGGAAGCCAAGACACAGGAAGAGATGAAAACCAAGCAATATTTCAATCTCTCGGGTTGATTTTATTGTTGCAATTAAAATAAAATTTTACCCTCTATATTATATACAGAAATCTAGTATGGACTAGTAGAATTCTAGACAACTAAAGGGACAAAGTGTTCAAAATTATACACAAGAGTTTAGGAGAAGAGCAATAGGTTTGGGTGTCAATTTATCTTCTCAAGACACTTTGTTAAAGTATATTGGGGGTTTGCGCAACTCTCTTAGACATACTATTCTCATGTTCAATCCCACAAAATTATATGAGGTTTGTGTTCAAGCCATACATCTAGAAGCAAGAGGGAAACATGGTGCAGATGAGAAAAGTGGTAGTTCCCTTGAGTGTGAAGGAAAAGGAAAGGGTGAGTTTAAGGGAAAAGGAAAGAAAAATGGTTTTATTAAGTTAGAGAAAGAGAAACTCACATGTAAACATTTTTTTAAAATGGCCATGATGAATACCATTGTTAGAAACTCCATCCAGAGTTGAAGCCCAACAAACCTAAAACCAAAGAGAAGGAGAAAAGAACTGCAATCATTGAACATGACTTAGGCTTAGATTTAGGAGATGAAACCAATATTAAAACAATGGGTTTGAAAGGTAATAACATATCAAGCACTAGTTCTTTAAGTTTTTCTAATGTAACTCAAGATTATGATACAATAATTGAACTCTTTCACATTAGAGTTGTTTCAAATCATACCAAAACAGACACATTATTTGATAGTTGTTCTCAAGCCAGTTTGATTTTTTAAGACTTAGTTAAGAGGTTAAATATAGAAACTGTTGCACATCAAAGGCCTTATCCTTTAGGCTGGATATGAAAGAATGCAAACTTGCAGGTAACAAGGAAGTGCATCCTAAGATTTGCAATCAATTCAAACTTTCTTGATGAAGTTGAACTTGATGTAGTTCCGCTTGAGATTTCAGGTATTGTTTTGGGAATTCCTTATATTTATTATAGGAGGGCAGTATTTCAACGCCATGAGAATAAGTACCACTTTTTCAAGAACGAAATTGAGTATAATATGAGTTTGTCTCTTATGCATGCAGGACAAATGAAGAGAATAGTGACTACAAGTCAAAATTTAGCTTTGTTAATGTTCAAGCATAATGATGTTTTGAATGAGACCTTTCAAGAAGATGCATCTAATGAACAACATGATTTCATTGAAGTTACTAATGGTTGTAATAAGATGTTTTAGGGCTCTAACATTTTGCCTTTGAAAAGAGGTAGACAAAATGGGAAATATTTACAACAGTCCACATCATTGTTGAATAGTGATGGGACTAAGATGTTAGTGTTGAATGGTGCAAAAAGCAAAGAAGAAGCACCAAAGAAATATGAAAAAGAAGGCATAGGTTCCAAAAGTACTTATTTTGGGTTCCAAAATGGTACATGGCAATGGTGAAAACTCTTGGTCAAAATTCAACGCCAGTACAAGGCAAGACAAGCTAAAAATCGCCATGTAGACAGTGTTCGAGGTGAGAAAGTTTTCAAGTTATTCAAGTTTCCTTTGATTGAAGACCAAGGAAGGACCATGTTTGTATCTTCAAGGATAGTTTTTTGTTTTGCAAATTCTGGGAAATTTCAGCATGATGGTATCTACAACAGCAAGACAGGGTCTCGAAAATCAAGGAAAAATATCACTTTTTATGAAAAGCTCAAATTGTTGAATTCGGGAAAATTCCAGTGGCTTGAGTCTGGAAGGGTGAGGGGGTTGTACCCTCATCCACATGTTCAGTAATCAAAGATATTTTAGGGTCCAAAATCTTCCAGTGGGGAGGTGTGCTCAAGTGCTCAAAATTATGCTAAAAAATGAAAGTTGTTGGACTGGTGTGGAATTGGAACAACCGCGTAGATCTCGTCATTCTGAATCCGAAACAACTCATTTTACATAAAACCGACACCGTATGCTCCCAGAAACGCATTCTATCTACTTTTTCAAACAAGCAAATTAAAAAAATAAATAAATAAATAAATATAAAAAAAATGGAGGACAACCCAATCAGCAGTCCTTACAGCTGACTAGGCATGCCTATGTGTCAGGGTGATTGTGCCCATGATGGTTTTCCTTTGGCATATGGTATTGTGACAAATGACATGTTTTTATTAGGTCAAATGGTGTGTTGTAATTGGTTGTTTGGGTGGCCAACCATAGGCTGCCACGTGGCAGCCCAATGGCCACCAAAATTATTGTTATAGTCTGAGCGAAAAGGGCAAGGGTCGAACCCACAACCTCCAAGAAATGAGGACAATTCATTACCATTGCAACATTATATTGTTACATAATATATAACGGATTTGATATGGTTTTGATGTGATAAGGTTTGCGTAATGGGGGAGGGGGTCGGGGTCTAGCCACAGCCCTGGTCACCACATGGGGCAAGACCATAGGCGGGAGGCTAGCCTCGCACCGCCTCCCCCCCCCCCCCCGGCAACTAACCATAATTGTTAACATATAACCCATCGTCGGTGCCGTGTGACCACCACCGCCACCTACCAAAACTGCTATGGAATAGCCAACCTAGTAACCGCTCCTACTAACCATAACATCTAACCGAAACACTTAATGCTGCCATGTGACCACCATGCCGATGGTTAGCCAAACCATGTGGCGTATTTTTTTATTATATTTTTTTTGCTTAACCATATACATTATACTTAATTAATTGAATTTAAGGCGTCATTAGGCATTTAAGTGCTTCGACAATTTCGCCTAGTTTTTGGGAAATTTGGCGCTCGGTTAGCGGAATTCCAGGCGGATTTGTAGGTTCGGTGCCAGATGTGGTGGAAAATGTAGAGCGAATAGTGCAGAAGCTAGGGGAAGTCATAACTTGAGGAGTTTTTTATTAAATTGGATGCAGAAAGAGGCTACACATGCATTTTTGGGCATTCTGGAGCTGATGGAATAAGTTTTAGAGTTTTTTGCGCATTGTAAACATATGTATGAGCATAATAGAAGAGGGAAAAGCCATTGAAAGTTGGACCAAGGAGATGTAGCCCAAGAGGGATGAGCTCCTTCATCATGTGCTCTTGTGTTACTGTTTATGGTGATTTTCATGTATGTTAGATGTTGTTATTGAATGTTTTATTTATGTTAATTTGCTCAAGAAATTCACATAAAAACTCACGTTTAACTTGCAATTTACCTCATAATCCTCAAGCACTTTGTTTATATTCTAAATTGGAATTTAAACCTCCAAACAGTAAATTTTCCACTCAGATCAAGAAAAATATATTCAAGGAAGGAGATTCGGTGTTGATGTATGATAGCAAGTTCGAAAAATTCCCCAAAAATTTCAAGACACATTAGCTGGGACCATACATTATCAAGCATATATCAGATGGTGGCACAATTCAGCTTGCGAAGCTGAATGGCGAATTGTTTTCTAGATGAGTGAATGGAAGCAAGTTGAAGCTATACAGGCACGATTCTATCCCTGGCACTTCACATTGACTATATGGACATAGAAGAGTCTTAGTGCTCCAAGCAGTTGGAAGATAGAACGAGACTATAAACTACTTTTCCAGCAGAGGGCTTCATCGCAGAAGAAGTGTTGCATGTTATTCAACAGGAAGTCAAAGTCCAAAGAGACTGCAACGAAGAAATAATGACTGCGACACAGAGGAGGGTACAACGAATTCCATCCAGAATATGACCATTGTAAGTGGAATAGTTGATTTGACAGGAAAATTTTCATTAAAGTGAGCGGGATAACTACATTTAATGAGAATATCTAGGAGGATCTGCGGTGAAATATGAATTTATGAGATGCATCTGAAGGTTATCACGAAGTTTGAAATTAAAAATGATTATAAGTATAACATCCCTCTCCACATTTTGACACTTTTCTCTATGCGAATTATACTTGTGTTTTTGTGCCCGAGAGAGAGTCGAGCGTTCCATTGAATGTCATATTATAGTTTTGAAGCGCTTGCAAAGGAGTTTATTAAGGTGGGACTGGGGAACACAATTACTGCTACGCCACCATTGAATGTCACAGGGTCGAGGTCGTGCAGGAAACAGTCTGATGTAGGAGAAGCATAAATAAAGAATCCAAAGAAGCTCGCAGTTTGACAGTCGCCCAGGAAGAAAATAACTAAGGAACAACAGACTAACTAAAGTTTGGATAGGCAGAAGCAACCAATGGAGGTCGAAGAATCTGAGGAAGAATTACTGGTCGGGGTCTTCGAATATATCGATGCAGAACCTATTTCTAAGTTTCCACCGTATATGTCGCCAAGGAAGTCAATTGTTTAAAACCTGCTAAGGACCCAGACGTTGTTAAGTTTAAACTATTCACACCAATTCTACCAAAAGACGTACCAATTGAAGGAGATCCATTGGAAAAAGTGACACAATTGTGCATGGAAGACTAGGATTTTAATGATCGAAGTAAATATCCCCAGTTCGAGCCGAGCAATTACCTGAGATTAGTTGACTATGAAGAAAGAAAAGTAACAAGGTTACAGCCACTTAGGTGGGCAGTGGGAATTCAACAAGCAGGGATGTTGAACATGCTTTATGTTCCACATTTCAGGTGCAACAACATCAATACCATCTGTGTGCGATAGCTGCTAGCCCTCATACATGACAGATATCTTTGGTTGGGTGAGAGAATCCCCATTGATGAGATGTTAATAAAAATAATCTATGTGTTTCCGTGCCTAGGATTGAAACCTACCGATACATTTGTCGGAAACGATTAGGATAAGGAGGTGATAGATAAGATGAAGAAAGAGTATGGCTTACTCAAGAAGGCCCCGGGGGTATGCCTTTTCCGCACATATTCTAGCAAGGAAGATTATGTTGAAGTGTCATGTAGAGGAAGTATCGACAACAATCATATCTTTGGTTGCAAAATGCATCAAAGGAGTCCAGTTCAACTGGGCTGGGTATTTATGTCATGAATTTCTGGATGATTGCAGAGAGGCTCAGGAGGAGGGGAAGCAATTACACTATGCGTGGTTGTTTCTCTTGATTGTGTTGATGGCATGGAAAGAGCCAGATGAGTCAAAGTTCCCCACTGTGGACCCAGACATCTGCAAGGATGCATGGTACGCCTCGCTATGGAATTCAAAGGAACCATCACAAGAAATGGAAAATAAGTTCTTTTGGGTCAGCTTTGAGATGAGTCTCTTCACGGTGATCAGTCAAAAGTCAAGGCTATCCTCAATTCTATTTTAATAATACTGCCAAATTACCGATTTTCAAGCATATTTTCACCATGTGTATATCCGCGCAAAGAAGGATATTGAGGAGGTATGGTACGAGCTTCCTTACTTGGTGACCAAGGATGACATCATGCACATCGTAAGTCAATGGCCAAGTGACTGGTTAACTCCAACCACGAAAGGGGCAGAGACAGAAAAGACAGGCACCAATGGAGAAAATTCAGATACTTCAAGTGCAAAAACTAGCAAGAAAGGCACCGAGAAGAAGACCAATAAAGCCACATTTGAGACTTGTTGTCACACGGAATGTCTAGGCACCGTGACAATGGCTCAGATCGGGGGTTGTCACCCTAATACCCAATCTCTCTATTTAAGTTGTCTCCTTATACCAGACTAAAGGGGGTAGAGCCTATGGAAATGGAATGAAGGAGAACTATTTGGGTACCAACCAGTTCTGGAGACACAATTAAATGAACAAATACTTGTAAAAGATCTAGAAATATTAAATTATTTTATTAAATTTGAATGATTGATACCAGTGCCTTATGGAGTCAACTACCTTGCTAATAATTTGGGACCAAGTACTTGATGAGAAACTGTTGCTTGGATAAATAACTATCCTATATGCAATGCTAACTTAGAATGTAGAATGCAAGGAAAATGATTTGAAGAAGGAGCAAGATGAAGAAAGCTTCGAAGATGAGAGGTGATGTTAAAATCCCAAAGCACTTAGATTACAAATAATTTGATCTAACCACTAAGTACTTAAGTGAGAGTGCCAATTATGAAGATGTCAAAAATTACTCAACTAAAAGATATATGATTTGTCATAGATCCACAATAGAGCTCTCAAAATAAGATATCGATGACACTTACTTGAAAGAATTTCTCAAACATTAATATGCAATAAATATCCAAAATTTCAAGTAAATGAAACAAGAGTTAATTACACAATAAATGATTTTAATCGATAGAAAACATTTAAAAATTCAGATGCGAATGATCACCAAACTCAGCTCAAGCATATGAAAGTAATTAGCACTTAAATCTCAGTAATTAATCATCAATAAATACCATGAAATTTAAATGCTAAATAAACACTTCATCAAGCAATTTATGGATTAAACGATATTCTAAAAATAATGTGAATCCAATAAAAATTCAATTTTCTCTATAGTCAAACTTAGGATATTAAATCATTAAATTATGTCAACCATAGGAATTTCTCCACAATCAAATATTTTTCCAAGCCTAAAATTTAAATGGCTCAAAATCCCAATGTTAAAAAGATAAACCTAAAAAAAATGATTTTCCACATTTTAGATACAACAAAGAATTAAAAGAATAATTTTTTTTTATTTTTTATTTTTTTTATTTTATTTTTTTAAACATTAATTATTATTTTTTATTTTGAATTATGTACAAAATAATAATAATAATAATAAATTTAAAAGTTAAGTTTTTTGAATCTTTTTAAATGTGAAAAGATAAAAAAGTTAATAAAAACAAAAGTCTAACTAAAAAAGAATGAAATCGAATCTCATAAAATCAAAGTCTAATGTTATGTTAATGTTTTAAATGTGTTAGCTTTGATATGAGTTAGGATAAAGGAGGAGGGACAGCGAACAACGTAAAGGAAATATAGAACCGACAGCGGGAGGAGGATTGCGCGAAATAGAGGATGAACATGGAGAGGAGCCGACAACGATATGGCAGCGGGAGAAGCAGAAGGCAGGAGCTTGGAGACTCACACAAGTCGACGGAGCAGTGAAAAGGTAGTTGCGGGTAAGGGCAAAATGCGGATGAGGGAGAAACTCAAAAAAAGGGCAGCATGAAGATGGAGAGGGTCAAGGGAAAAGATGCGAAGGGAGATGGAGGTGCGTACATGGAAAAGAGAGGGGAAGAGCCACACAAGGGAGATGGATCTCACGCAGATGAGAAAAACAGTGGAAAGCACATGGGTAGGGCCACAAGGAGCTCTGAAGGATGCATAAAAAAGGACGAGGAAGGGACTACATGAGAGGAGGAGATGAGGAAAACACTACCTGTGGAAGCGTAAAAGAAAAAGGGAGCAGGAAAAGAGCAAGGGAAAAGGAGCAGTGAGAGGAAAAACGTAGGCCAACTGGTCACTTTTATAAAAAAATAAAATTTTCCCTTCACCCAACAATTTATTTTACCCAGAAACACAAAAATTTAAAATTTTTAATTTGAATAACCTTGCAAAAAATCTTGATCTTGAGATCATATCTAAAAAAAAAATCTATGAAAACCCTCAAATGTCACCTGCACAAAAACAGAAACCAAAACCCAAAAACCCAACAGATATACAAATATCTAAAATTAAAACCCCAAGTTAGAAATCATAAAACTAAAAAAATTCTAGATATTTACACTATGAAAAATATAGATCTATACAATGTATTTACATATCTATGCACAAGATTTGCAGATCTGTCAGATCTGAGGAGTGTAAGTCCGAATTCGCCCCCAGATATGAAGAACTAGGCTCTTACTAGCCATATCTAACTTTAAATTCAATCAAAGTTAAGATAAATTCTTTTTTTAGGCACAAACTCTTAAAAAACCCTGCAAAAAGAGAACTTTAGATAAGCTTGGGGAATTAGATCTGGAGGGCTCCTCAGATCTTATTTCCTTGGGAGTCATCCAGTCCAGCCGAGGACTTCCCCAAACACCCAATTCTAAATTCGAGAGATTTTTGCACACTTAAATTTAAACTGTTAAATCAATAGATAAACAAGATAAAAATGAAACTTTCAAGAGTTAGAGATACCTGCTAACTCAATCCAATTAAAATTCTTACCCTAAATCCAATAACCTAAGCAAGATACTTATCCAATAGATTACTCTACAAGAACTATTAATCAAAAATTCATTGAAATAATTACCAGTAGAATATAAACAACAAGTTTACCATAAAATGTCGAAGAGGAACACGACCATCAAATAAAACACCAAAGCCTTTGTTTGTATTATTCCATAAAGTATTACACGAGAGCTTTAAGAGCTAGTACATGATCAAAAGATCAGATGAAAAATCAGACTCACACTGACCTCTAATTTATAGGTAAAATCTCCAATGGCTATTTTGCTTGATCCCCATCAAAGTAATCTCGGCCGTCAAAAAGGATTTGATTATCTTTTAATCTCGTCCGTCGAAATTATTATTTTTTGAGGAATTTCGAATTTTTCAATTAATTCCCTTTTAATTAACTCAAAAATAATAATTTTGTGTTAATTACCTCAAAATTTTGACTTTGAATTAACTATTAAGGCCCAAGGGTCCAAAATTTCTCAAAATTTTCAATATTCCCTTAGCCCACAACCTTTAAAAATTTATTTTTTAGAGACCCACGAATTTTTCCTTTGAAGAATTTAATTTGACCTAGGAAATAAAATCAATTAAATTTTGCTTAGGATTTTTAATTTAATTTGGCCAGAAAATTTAATTAATTGACTCATGAGGGGATTAATTATTTTTCCAACTCTCTTTGCATAATATTAATTCATTAAACCATGAGGGGAACACCTGTTCATAACAGACCCTCAATAATCTACCCAATTCTGTGACTCAAAATATGATCTAGTAGACCTAGAAATATGTAATAAAATTATCTAGTCAATTAGCTAGGATCATTCCCACATTACTTTTACAAAGACTCGATAAAAAACACTAGGAATCACTTAGTATCTTGATGAAAAAATCCACCCTAGCTTTGGGGTGAGGCAGGAGGGGAAAAACTCTGCCGATTATATGTGTCTAGAGACACAAATGAATCAGTGAGGCGAAAAACCTCCTAGGATAGAAATCATCACCAAATAATAGGCTTACCTAGGTTGCTACATACATGATGGTATTACTAATATCATTTACATTATAGATATGCAGAATGGGTTTAAATCATTTACAAAATTTTCGACTAAATGATGAAATATGAATGGTAGGAACACTCGAACATGATAGATCCCTTTTGCAAAAAAAAGTGTGTACTGCTATGGGGTCGTTGACCAAGAATGGTCAAGATATATGTAAAAATGGGTGTACTGCTATGGGGTTTTTGACAAAGAGTGGTCAACATCTGGCTCTACTTGGGGACACGTTGCTTCATCAGAGGAATGTGAGAATCCAAATTTTCATCCAAGTAATACACAAGATTGTATAATTAGCATCCATCCAAAATTCATCATATAACATTAACACATGAAAATAGAAGATCTTCATTTATTGACTATTGTACTAACATGAAATGTAAATGTATTCTAACTACAAAATGAAATGCTGAAAGGACAAGGTGTAAGGTTAGAGATACAATACAAAGGATGCTCTGTGGCATCAAATGTGTTCAATATAGTGCATACTGAGCATTTTCCTACTTTTAGGCAAGTCTATGGGCTGATTCTCAGATGTGCCATGTCCGATCTTCCAAACGGTAAGACTTTGTCTTACCTCAAAATCGAGCTTCTCGCGGCCATCAGATGAATCAAACCGCTTCCTTGTTCTTTTTCTTTTTTCGCTTCAGGATTTTCTTCATGGCAAATGTATTGTTGATGATGTGGAAAAATGTGCTTGTGAAATTTCGGACAAAGTATTTAAGATATGTGTGACATGCCTCTCTTCATTCTGCATCTGCTCTGTCAAGGTTGATGGATTAACTTCACATGTATTAACATGATTCCCTTTGGTTTTCCTTTTATCCGGGTCACCTTCAATCAACCACTTTTCAATGGAAGAAATGGTCTCTGCATAATAGGATGGAGCTTGCTTCAACAAACTGGGATGCCTATGATCTGTTGACAATTCTGACTTGGGTTGTGTTATCATCAAATAACAACAGGTTGGTCATAGAGGTCATTTTGAGTTCAGTCAAATAGGTTGGTCAAATAGATTCATAAAAAACCTTAAAATTTCATGATTATCTTATAGTTTTAAAGGGTACAAGATGTTTATGTGTGGTGTAAATAGGGTCTCATCATAAGCCAAATTCAAAAAGTCACATACAATAGCTCAAATAACTGATTTTTGACATGTGTCACATTTTTACCTGAGTCCGCAATGATTGCTATGAAAATCTGGTGAATTTCGCTACGAACTTACCTAACCATTCTGTAGTGAATCTGCCAAACCTATAACAGAATTCACTACGAACTTTGGTATTTCTGAAATGGATCAGAGATTGATGATTTGTCACCTTATGAGAGGGTAGAGGTCAATTTTCCATCACATGTTTACCTGTTTTAAATCATTATTAAATGTGTGTCATGCATGATCATGACACCATCTCCTAAAAAGTAGGAAGACAAGTCTCCTAACTTGGTGGGAGTAATTATGTTTTGGTCATGGTCAGTGCCACCCAGGCACATGACTTTTCTTGATGTAAATATGTAGTCTTAAATTTTGTTGATGTAATAAATAGGTTATAGAGTCTTATTAGGTTTCTAAGTCCTAAAATTAGTAGCTGTCAATTTTATCTCCATGTAATTTGCTTATTGTTAGATTAGGTGTCATCAAAGAGACTCAAAGGTCCAGCCTTGCTAGCAGACCCAATGTAAATATGCTTAAGCCTATTAATAGGCAAGTTATCAAAAGATAGAAAATGGAATGAAGTTTATTGATGTTTAATACAGACTATTATTGTAAAAAATTTCATCATTAATATACAGTGGCAACTTTATTCTCTTCACCTGAGATTCATTAATGTTCTCATGAGTATTTGTCTTTTGTATTATACAATTTTATCTTTAGTATTCTAGTGTTTCATTACTTAGAATTCATGGCTCACATGCTCTAACTTCCTTCACACATTTAGTCTACTGTGAATGTTATCTTTTCATCAAAATATCTATATGCCTCAGCTTCCATGAGAGGAGTTTCGCATGTCATTGAGTTCTTTACACTGACTCCATATGCCCTATGGTAATGATTTGTCTACATCTTTCACCTGCACAAAAACACATCTAAAACACATTTTCAGAGTTAGCCATTTGTTGAGTTTCGTTTACATAAAATCATCTTTATCTTTGAGAGAACCCTCTCAAGATGAAAAGGCTAAGTTTCAGCTTAAAGTAGGTTTGAAATAGTTACTCTAGGTTGACTGTTGAAGCAGCCCATCAGTATCAATTTAGTGATAACAGGTTGGAAATTCTACATGTGCAATCTTTCCATTTTTTACAACTTATTCTGAATAACAGTTGCTTGATTAGAATGCTTAACCTTTATAACATTGATTTCCTGCGCATGACTCTCTTCAACAATCAACAACTTGTGTTGAAGGGACATCTAACCGATTTCCATGTTTTTTATCGCTTTATCATCATTCGCTTTCATGGCCATGAAGAAATTTTGCATATAGTTCATCTCTTTCTCATGATCTGCTTCCATAGTGATTAAATGATTCTGTATGGTGGCCATCTGATTAGAGGATTAAATTCCATGATCGTCATTTCTTCAATATGTCTTTCTTTCATGGCAGTCATTTGATTGGAGTGATTAAATTTAATTATCGACATTTCCTTGATATGTTTTTCTTCTAAAACCAATAACCTACTCTGCATAGAACCAATTTACTTGGTGCGATCTGATGTTAATTTTTATCGATTAAGTTCCATATTATTAATGAATCGATCTTGGTTGGCCTTCATATTCTTGATTACTTGAGCTTGATTGAGTTGTATATCCTTAACCATATGAATCAATTCGTTAACAAGATGCTTATCGTTTTCAACCCTGATTTGACAACTTGTTTCTGCTTCACCACTATCATGGATTTGTGTTGTCATGGTGTAAGTGGATTCATCTTGAGAATTGTCTTGAAATCTCTTGTTGATAGTTGAGTTCTCTACAAGATCACTTTCATTATTTTGCATAGTACTGGGAGCCCAAGGCGAGCCACCTTGTTTTATATATTTATCTTTAAAAGCATTGATGATGTGTTGTAAATAATAAAAAGACTCCTCAAGACAATTTTGAAACCAATCGATAGCATCACCTTTTAAGGAATAGCCAAAGAGACGTAGATTGACATCTTCATGATTATATTGTGAAGGAAGACAATATATATTTATTATATGAGTAGCCATCAAGAGATGCTTTTGAGCAATGGTTGAATCACCACCCGAGAACAAAGGAAATTTAGGAATGGCATCTTCCTAAATTTCATGAAAAGTATCATCCATAATGGCTTGGTTAAAGGCCAAGTGGATGGTAGAGAAAGAGATACTTGTTCAAGAAAAGTGTTATAATAAAATTTTTCACTGTGACATTTAGCTGTCTATATGGGTTCATCATTACCTATATTATGTTCCCTTAGAGGTCCAAAACTATAAAGTTCTTAAACCAAGTCTTGAAATTGGAGAAAAGCTCATTAAAACCCTTAAAAGCCTAACTCCGCACTTTTCCTGGTCATTGCCTGTGGTACCATATTTTCTTGCTCTATAACTTGCGACACATACCGCACGTTCTGCTTATTAAAATTACGGACCCTCCTAAAAGGTAAAATAAAAGAAAAAGTAAGCTCTAGAAGCCTAGCTAGTCGAATATTCTCCTAGTTGGAGACTTCTAGAAGCATAATCTAGTCGAGCTTCAATCTCTCCATTCATGAACCTCTATCCCTTAATTAAAGGAGTCTTTCCCTTCGTATTTGGAGCTTAATCCCTTCATGAAAGGAATTTATCCCTTTCTTATTGGAACTGAAACTACCTCCCTTCTACTATAAATTGAGATCGTGTTTCAGTCTCAAGGGTACTTAGAACTTGATTTTTTTGAGGTTAATTACTAAATAAATTATACTCTCTTTACTTGGCATCATCAGCATGAGAACAATCACATACTCATGTCAATAGATTTATGCTAGTTCAGAGAAGCGAAGGCTTGTCAAACCGATGGAAAATGACTCTTCAAGACCCCGGAAGAACCTGTATGACATCAAGGCGACAAGGTTGTAAGGTTACTTCTTATCATACAAGTTAATACAAATGGATTCTATTTTCTCATTAAGTTGTTCATGTATCTATTTGAGTAATTTAATTCTTGGATTCCTTGATCACTGAGATAGAGTAATTTTTCTGAATTATCATATGTTGTGGGTGCTTTTAATCCATTTTATTGTCTTTAAGTGTGGGTCTTACATGCTGAATTGACCTCTTTTGGAGCGACTGGATTCAAGATTACAGCAAGCATTGGACCTCAGGTAGGAGCGTCTCTTCTTACTTAGTTGATTAATAATTATGAATCATAATGATCTAGTGAAAATGGTTTTCATTTGGTTGTTTGTTTCTAGATATCCTTAGGATACTAAGGAGATCGTTCTTGTCCGCAAGAAGGATTTTATCCGTATAACAAAATGGCGGCTCTGCTGGGGATAATGAAATTAGTTTTCTTTTTTCTTTTTTCGGTTTGATTTTTGAATAAATTATTTGATTTTGATTAGTTCAAAACTAGGTTGGGTAAATAACTCATTATAATCCCTAATTGTAAATCTTTATTTTTATTTTTTCTGTTTTTTTCCTGCCTTCCGCACTTTTTGTTTAAAAACAGAGCGGTAGACTCCGCAGATTTTAGTGAAAAACACTGCGGTACCGCACTTTGTTCCATTAAAAACTGCGGACTTCTGGAAAATTTTGAAAAACTAAAAATTGTGTTTTCAGGAGTGTAATTAGTTGATTCCCTATAATTACCCCAACTTGTTTTGATTGTCAAAGACTTCTGTGTGAGTTTCTTTCAGCAATTTATGTGTTTGAAGTGATCTTTTTAGCTGATTTGCATTTTATGAGTAAGCGTTTGCCCTGTCTTCTTGTTGCTCTAAATCAGAAACTTTTATATACCTCAGCTAATTGGTATGTTATTATTTTCTTGTTGAGCTATTGAACTTGAGGCAACTCATGCTTTTATGAAAATTCGATTTTATTTTCATTTACAAATTTCGAAAACCTTTTAGCTTGATAAGCTCTAAATTTCACTTTAAAACCATTATTGGATGTTTTTTGATTTCTTGCTGAGATAAGCAGAAAGTTCTTGGTTAGATTACAAACTGTGCATAAACATCCTCAAAACTTTTTAGATAGAGTTCAAGATTAGAGTTTTCTTTTAGTTTTGAATTTTATGATTTTAAGAGTTTTAGTTTTCTTTTGGAAGAAGTTTGATTCCAGTTTCTAATTTGAACGATATAAGGAATTTCATTTTGAACAAGTGATCTTTTTCTGTGAAATTGAGTTCTCAAGAATTGTCTTCTTTTCAAAGTTTCTTGCTTATCAAAGAAAGAATTGATGTTTTGAAAGTTACTGAAATCTCTCAAATATTTCCTCTAAATAGGTTTCATTGAAAAGAAATAAGTTTCTTTTCATATAGATGCATTTTAGCATATTTTTTGAGTCGGGTCATTACATATCATCGAATTTTCATTTCCATACCTTTTTAACCTAAGAAATAGCCAAACTAAAAGTAACGCTTAATTAAAATCAATCTAGAAATTTTTATATTTTCTAGGGCTCTTTTCCACCAACATAGCTTAGACTAGTGTCTTGGAATAGGTTGTAGTTAACTTTCCAAGGAAGTTCAAACAAACAAGTAGTAAATCTTGCGGTAGGAAAATCCAATTGTAGCATGTATGCTCTGGGAAGCTACTCCTAAAGGAGTTAAGCACACGATCATATCCAAACCAGTGAAGTAATCATACCTATCTCATTGGGAAAGATAGAAGATGTGCACGTATTAAAAATGGTAAACCTCGGATAGACCATTGTCGAGGAGCCTGGGGTCACTTGTCGGTAAATCTTGAATTATGTCAAGGAGCCTTCAAGGGGATTGAGCTTGTTACTCTGCCCTTGCGTGTATATTGGATCGTAGACTATTCCCCTAGGTATATGTGTTGTAATGTTCCAAATTAGGAACAGCTACACTATTGGGAATATCTCAAGATATTACCAATGTGGAGCTCAGCAAATCATAAACATGAGCTGGAAATAGCAGTGAATGCATTAAAACAAAAATGCCAGAAGATTCACATAACCATTACATTAGATGATAGCAGCAAGAAATGTATAGAAGATCTTGAGGAAATGATCTCTCAAGCTAGGCAATGCAACCTCAATGAAACATGTACATGAAATATGGAGAAATATTGCTATATAAAAGAGGCCCTAGCTATGACTGCGCAATCCTTGAGGAGGAACTGCTGAAAAATGTCAATAATACATAGATGTGACAATAATGGCTCAAATAAATAAGGGGGAGCAAGATCTCAACCCATGAAAACATACAATACACAATCCTCAAAGGGATTAGCTGAAATATCCACAAAATGGCAAATCTGCAGAAATGCCACAATTGCTGGGTAGTTGCAGCAACTCAAGAACTGGAAATAAATGGAGAAGCCTGAAGATGCTGCAATCAATGACAAGATCTCCTCCAATGGATCTCTAGAGTGAAAGGCTGATCCTCTCACCTAATATCTCGCCCTCCAAACATGTGGAGCAAGTCTCCACTGCAAACACACTCAGAAATAACGCAGTCTAGAGAAGGGACTGCGCTGTTGGTGAAGATAAATGCTTGGCCTTGATGCCAAAGTCTTCAATAAGCTCTGGGATATCTCCAATCTGATATCTCAAATGAAAGAGAGGCTCCTCCTCTGAAAATAGCTGATGGAAGTGATGTAGTGAACCCTCACTACAACACCCAGCAACACAACATTACTCTGCTGCAGAAATAACGCTGTCTTGATGGAGGATGCTTGGCCTCAAGCCTAGATGTGAGGAAAGTCTAAGAAATCCCTCAAGAGGCTTCTCAAGAAGGTGAAAGAATACTAAACAGGAATTCTTCTCGGAAATTCTTGCTAAGCAGCAAAGAATGCACAATTGTCTCACTTGACAATTGAGATGAAAAATACAAGCATGAGAAACAATGGTTGCCTTGCCCTCTTTTTAAACAAGTGAAAGCTCTCTCTCCATGGGCCCCATCCATTAGGGTTTCCTCCACCAAATATCCTCTTCCTCATTCACACTGCGTTGTCTCATAAAGTGATCCACTCCTCCTATGGCAGCGTTGTTGACTTGGTCAAACATGACCTTGTCTTCATGCATTTGCCCTTTTTCACACATGAGGGTGCAAAATGAAGCTACTCTGATGATCCCTTTCACATCATGAGGGATTTTATTCATGCCTTTAATAAAAATGGGTCCCTTTACCCATTTATTTAGCTTCAATGTGATAAAATCAAAATTTTAATGTTCCATTTAGTCATGTGCTAAAATGGGAACATTACATGTGTTCCCGTTGGTGACCTTAGTGACCATAAAATTTAGGATTCTTTCCCAAGGTGACAGCGGAGGGGAGGTCCCACTGTACCTGGAGCATACATCGGCTAGACTCACTTGGACTCTCTGGAGGGTTCTCTTCACTCGAGATGGTTTAAGTGGAGAAACTTGCACCTGTCTGTTTCATTAAGCAGGTTGTCGGGGTAACTGTTCCAACTGCCATTTCTGCATTAAAATTCTACGATGTTGGATTTCATGACCAACTAGTGTTTTTAGTGTGGGAATGATTCGGATTTATGTAGGAACACAACAGAATAAACATATAACCATAAATACAGAGATGCAATGGAAATAACACTTCATTTCATTAATATCAAAGAATTGAAATCTGCTTACAGACATAATGGAAATAAAACTAGCTAGGGCATTGGTAGCTATCTCTGAGAAGAGATGTGGCAGCTACAGGCCTCTGAAATGCGTTAAAATGAGGCTCAAGGGACTATTTATTATTTAGAAACAATGGGAAATCCTAAACGGCCAAAACCCTAACCCTAGGAGATGAAGTGCCAAAACTATGGGCCCCGTTTGGGTAAATTGGTGTTTCAACTTCCCAGGGGCATAACTTTGGCATACGATCTTCGTTTGACGCATACCATACCTCGTTAGAAAGATCTATCTGAGGAATACAAATTTTGAACAAAAAAAATTGGTCCATGGACCCATGTTGCTCTCTGTTTTCCCAAAAAAACGTCTTTTAGGGCCTCAAAACGGATCCGGAAGTTCAAGACCCGAAAAACTGCTAAAAATAGTAAGTTGTGCCGAAACTGAAAAACTGAAAGAGAAAATGGTGGGGCCCCAAGTGGAATAGGTGGGTGACCACCAATATCCACCTGGATCATTCCTCCCCCCTTAGGAAGCAGTGGTCCCCATTGCGTTAAGTTCCTCCATGAGATGAGGAAATTTATGCTGAACTTGGTCCCTGGTGAACCACTTTCCTTGGTGCAGGAGTTGGCCAGATTTGACAACCTGATACAGTTGGATCTTCTATTGGCGATTGTTCTTGATTTACATGTCCATCATACAATCTGTGGTGGCCTCTTCCATGCAGTCTAGGTTTAACTCTGTTGGTGTGAACTGTTCTGCAATGTCCGAGGTGTCCAGTAGAGATGGGAAGTAAGGACGAAGGCGATCCACATTGAAGACTGGGTGCAGACCAAGGAATGGTGGAATACTGAGCTCAAAGGCATTGTTCCCTACAACCTTGGTGATGGTGTACGGCCCGTATCAGATCGGGCGAAGCTTGCGGTGGGGTCTAGTGAGGCGCTCCTTCTGCAAATGTAGCCATACTTTGTCGCCCACCTGGAAGTTGTGTGGCACCCGGTGTTGATCATGGCGTTGCTTGTACTTCGCATTGGCTCTGTCCAATATATCATCAACCTGTTGGTGGATGTGTTGAATGCGCTCGATGAAGCTACTTGCTTTGTCAACTTCAGACTGGACATGAGTTGAATCGGCCTGAGCAGCTACAAATGGCATGGCTACATCAATGGGACATAGTGGTTGGAATCCCAAGCCCACCTGAAAGGGGCTATGGCCAATTGAACTATGGAGAGCCCGGTTATAACTATGTTTTACATAGGGGAGGCTCCCGTCCCATGTGCGGGGATGCCTTGAATTGTACATGCGCAGAATGTGTACAATCATTCTGTTGACGACCTCTGTCTAGCCATCTGTTTGGGGATGGAAAGTTGTGGAATTGGTGAGCTTTGTGTCCAACATTGACCAAAGGCTGGACCAAAATGTGCTGAGGAACCTGCTATCTCGATCTGATATGATAGACTATGGGATCCCAAAGTGCACCCACACTCGTTCAAAGAAGAGTTTAGCAGTGGCTTCTACTGTGATATTCTTCTTACGGGCCGCCATAATGGCCATCTTCGAGAATCTGTCAACGACCACGAAAACACAGTCATTTCCATTCTTAGTAGAAGGCAGGCCCGACATGTAATCCATGGAGATGGATTCCCACAGTCGACTAGGGGTAGGTAGTGGAGTATATAGGCCTTGCTTCTTGATGGTCGGTTTGGCAATGGCACAAGCAGTGCAGGATCTGATGTGCTTCTCGACATCCTTTCAAAGGTTCGGCCAATAGAAATACTTCTGCAGGATTTCTACTGTTTTCTCGACCCCGAAATGCCCAGCGACTCGACTGTAGTGTGCTTCCCATATCATCTTGGCACGCTCGCTTGAAGGAACACAAAGGTGTCCCAGGTGACATAAAAGTGCATCTTGGAGGTGAAAATTTGGAACTTGCGTGCCCCCCACGAGTGCCTTGTAAGTGTGGCCGAATTCTGGGTCACTCTCATAGAGAAGCGGCCAATCAGAAGTCTCGTGCCCACAAGAGTTGAGCACGGTGGTGAGCGCCACGATCGGTGGTCGGCTGAGGCAGTCTGCAACATTATTGGTGCTACCGTTCTTGTACTTGATGTTCAAATGAAACTGTTGCAGATATGTGGACCACTTCTGATGGCGATCATTTTGCAACTTCCCTTGTGTCTGTATGAACTGCAGGGGCCGGTGGTCTGTGTGGATGATTGTTTCCTTCCCCAAAATGTAATGCTTCCATTGTCGACAAGCTTGCACAATGGAATACATTTCTTTGTCATAAGTGGGATGCTTGAGAACTGTGTCAGACAATGTCTCACTAGGATATGCCACTAGATGTCCCTGTTGAGTAAGAACTGCCCCAATAGCGTAGTCAGAGGCATCCGTCTCTATCTCAAATGGCTGTTGCAAGTCTGGTAATGTGAGCACTGGGGCAGAACAGAGGCGATTTTTCAATTCTGTGAATGCCTTCTGTTGAGGTTCCAACCAAAATAATTTTTCTCTCGCTCCTCCCTTGGTGACTTGACTCAAGGGCCAAGTGATATGAGAGAATCCCAACATGAATCTACGGTAGAAATTAGCAAGACCCAGAAATCTGCGAAGCTCTGTTATAGTGGTTGGGGCTGGCCAATCCCGAATGACTTGGATCTTTGTTGGATCCACATGCACCCCCCTTTCATCAATAATGTATCCAAGATATTGAACCTGGGTCATGCCAAACGTGCACTTCTCCAAATTGGCACACAAATTGTGTTTCCGCAATGTTTGGAGGACTTTTCGGATGTGATAAAGGTGCTCCTCCCAAGTCTGGCTGAAGATCAGAATGTCATCCAAGTACACCACTACAAATGAGTTGGTGAATGGCCACAAGATGTCGTCCATCATCCTCATGAAGGTTGCGGGAGCATTCGTCAACCCGAAAGGCATGACCAACCATTCGAAAAGGCCTTCCTTGGCTTTGAAGGCAGTCTTCCACACATCAGAGGGTTCAATTGGTACCTGGTGATACCCAGACTTCAGGTCGATCTTGCTGAAATATTTTGCACCTTTGAGTTGGTCCAAAAGGTCATCAATCCGTGGGATTGGGTACCTATTCCAGACAGTGATCTTGTTCAGCGCCCGATAGTCAATAAAAAGTCTCCACGTCCCATCCTTCTTTTGTACCAACACGATCGGGCTCCCACAGGGCGATGAACTTGGTCTGATGTGACCTTTCTGCAACAGCTCCTGAATCTGCCTCTTGATTTCATCATTTTCCAGAACAGAGCGTCGATAGATCGTTCCATTGGGTAGCGGCGCACCTGGGGTCAGATCAATCGGGTGCTTGACCTGGCAGTGCAGAGGAACCCCTGTGGGTGAGGTGAAGATGTCCCCGTACTCCTCCACGGCCTTATCCATTTGTTGTTGTCGTGCAGAGGGGCCCTGTCTGGAGGTCGTGGCCACAGTCTTCTTCTTGCCCTGGGGGCGGATCATCAGAAAAACGAATTTCCTGGTTTGGGAAATGAGCTTACTACATTGTTTTGCGGTAACCAAAGAGATAGTCGTAGGAGGTGGTACCTCTGGTATCCTGTACAACTTATTTCCCAAAGTAATAATAACAGCACGAGGTCGAGACTCATACACAGCATGACGCTTCCACAAGTATGGTTGTCCTAATAATACCTCAGAAACATCAATAGGAGCAACGTCACATAATACCTCATCCGTGAAGGGCTTGATGCTATAGGGAAGGCGACACTGCCGGCTGACGCGGAGATCTCGTCCTTGGTGAAGCCACCCGATGGTGTATGGATGTGGGCGAGCTGTGGTCGGCAAGCCCAACCGCTTCACGGCGTCTGCTGAAATGAGGTTCTTTTGGCTCCCATTGTCGACAATGAACTGTACAGGGGAGCCCTTTACCCACATCTGGTAGTGGAAGAGACGTTCCTCCTCCTCTGGATCTTCCGGTTCCTCCTTCTGGACCTTTGTAGTGGCAACAGTGGCGTTGGGCTCCGCATCAATAATCTGTTTCCCTTTTTCATTCCCCTTTTCGGGTTCTGATTCGGAGTCAGAGCATGCATCTGACTCAGAAGCCCTCATCTCGGCCACTAGTGACTGCTTGGCCCGACACTCACTTGTGTTGTGAGTGGAGCTCTTATGGAACTCACACCACTTTCCCGTGTCCTTCTTTGGCTTTACGGTGTTGTTCTTGTCTTGTGGCTTTGACGGGTTGTCTTTAGCCGCCATGCTCTGTCCTTTTTTTTGCGGTTTGGAAGCACCTTTCCCTTGCTTTTGATTCGCAGATCCAAAGTCCTGCTTCTTCTGTTTGAATTTCTGCTCAATCTTGGCAGCATACCGGTATGTCGTACCAAGCGAGGAGATGTCGAGGAACTCCATTTCCTCCTGAATTTATCTGTGCAGACAGCTACGATACTTTAGCACCAGATGTTTCTCTAAATATTTGATACCCAACTTTGTGCGCAGGGTATGGAACAGGTTCGTCAGGTCATGAGCATCTTGATCCCTTTGTTGTCGCAGTGTGGTCCATTGTATGTACTTGTCCTCATAGCTCCCCACGGGATAGTACTGTTCCTTGACGGCGTCTCGGAAAGAATTCCAATTTGGTACGACCGAGAATAGAGAGGGTTCTATCTGGTCCTTGTTCTCACAGTGGGTTTCCCACCAGTCCTTAACATGGGGGGTAGCTTTGAGGAGTGCAAAAATAATCTTCTCCCGGTCTGAAAAGTCATGAACAGAGAAATACCCTTCTAATAGATTCCCATCTATCTACGGAATCTACGTCTATTTGACCCTCAAATACGGGAATGTCAAAATTTACTTGTACCTTAAAAGGAGTCACGCCTCCAGAGTGGCTGCTGGATGCAGATGCGCCACCGGTGGGCATCCGTTGAAGGATTTGAGCAAAGTTATCCATCATCGCGTTCCTTTGTTTTTCGAGGGCCTCCTCGAGCAATATCTTGATAGGATCTCCTGCTCCCTCATCTTTCTTTTCGTCCCCAATGGGCGTCCATCGAGGTTTGCAAGGCTGATCTTGCAAAGGTTCCAATAGATCAAGCCCTAGCTCCTTATACCCCGACCTCGTTGAGGACATGCAAAGAAGGATCGAGAAAAAGCAGACCACTCTGATACCACTGATCCGGATTTATGCAGGAACGCAACAGAATAAACATATAACCATAAATAAAAATATGCAGCGGAAATAACACTTCATTTCATTAATATCAAAGAACTGAAATCTGCTTACAGACATAATGGAAATAAAACTAGCTAGGGTGCTAGTAGCTATCTTTGAGAAGAGATGTGGCGGCTACAGGCCTCTGAACTGAGTTACAATGAGGCTCGAGGGCCTATTTATTATTTAGAAACAATGGGAAATCCTAAACAGCCAAAACCCTAACCCTAGGAGATGAAGCGCCAAAACTATGGGCCCCATTTGGGTAAATTGGTGTTTCAACTTCCCAGGGGCGTAACTTTGGCATACGATCTCCGTTTGACACGTACCATACCTCGTTAGAAATATCTATCCGAGGACTACAAATTTTGAACAAGAAACATTAGTACATGCTCTCTGTTTTCCAAAAAAACGTCGTTTAGGGCCTCAAAACGGCTCTGGAAGTTCAGGACCCGAAAAACTGCTAAAAATAGTAACTTGTGCCAAAACTGAAAAACTGAAAGAGACAATGGTGGGGCCCCAAGTGGAATAGGCGGGTGACCACCAATATCCACCTAGATCAAGGAATCTACTATTTTTGTGTGGATTGATCTCTTATATTTTGTAGGCGTATGATCAATTTGGTTGTTTCCTTAGAGACTTTAGGATTTTTTATTGAATTTTTCTTTGATTGTGTGTGATTAAAAGTTTTAATTGTGGCTGAATTACCAAGACAATCACGTAGAATGTAGGGGAAACCCACTAAATATACATCAAGCCAATTAGAAAGACTTAAATCTAAAAAAGGAAAAACATCAGGAACTGGATCAACAGAACAGGAAGAAACATCCATAATTATTGTTGGAACAGGGTCTCCTACAAGTTGCGAAACTGGTCCAATTTTGAATAATTTTGATTATATTTTGTCTAGTGCAGGGGTTTTGGGGTAGGTCAAAGCCCCGAAAGCATTGTAATGGGAAAAAGGGTAAACTAGGGGTCCGAAAACCACGGTTTGCAGACCATAGGAAAGTTTAGGCTAGATTATTATAAATAGAGGAACATTTTTAATTGTAAGGGAAGCAATGAAGAGCTATTGATGTGAACTGTGGTTTAAGATATCTGTTTGGGTTTTTGGGAAAAGGACTCCTGCTGGCTATGTGCGCGGAGATCCAGATTCCAGCTGTGTGCAGACCCTGTTGTTGTGTGCACAGGGTGGGATGGGTATTGTAAGAAGGAATTGATGAATTGATGAATAAGAAAGGTTGCTTTAGAAATGAATCTATGTGTACTGTTTGTGCGAATCTGTAATATTCCAAAATTTTCCTACAATAATTTGGAATATTATTTTTTGTTGATTTCACCTAGGAGGAGAATAAATGGGTAAGGAGACCCATGCATAATGAAAATCTCAATAAAATCCCTCAAAGTATGAAAGGGGATAATCATTGGAGCTGGTTTTCACACCCTCATGTGTGAACAGGATTATTTGCAAGTGGACAAGGTCAAGTTTGACCAAGTCAACAGCGCTGGGCCAAGAGGTGGAGAACACTTAGAGAAACAGTGCAGTATGAATGGGAAGAGTGTTATTTGGTGGAGGAAAACCTAAGAGGAGTGGGACCCATGGAGAGGGGCTTTCACTTGTTTAAAAGGAGGGCAATGCAACCATTGTTTCTCATGCTTGTATTATCCATCTCATTGTCTATTCAGACAATTGTGCATTCTTTGTTGTTTAGCAAGAGTTGCCGGGGGAATTCATGTTTAGGATTCCTTCTCCTTCTTGAGAGGCCTCTTGAGGGATTGCACTAATTTTCCTCACATCTAGGCTTGAGGCCAAGAATCCTCCATCAAGACAGCTTTATTTCTGCAGTAGAATAATGTTGTGTTGTTGGGTGTTGCGGTGAGGGTTCACTACACCACCTCCATCAGCTATTTTTTAGAGGAGGATTCTCTCTTCCCTTTGGGAGATCAGATTGGAGGCATTCCGGAGCACATTGCAGACTTTGGCATTAAGGCCAACTCATTCCCTAGCCCTACAGTGTAGTTTCATCCAGTGACTGCGTTATTTCAGTGAAGCATTTGCAGTGGGGCTTTGCAGATATTTTTGGAGGGGAAGATCTTTGGTGAAGGGATAAGCCTTTCACTTTGGAGAGCTATTGGAGGATCCATATTCAGTTTGGGCATCATCCATGTCCATATCCATCCAATTATATTTCTTGAGTTTCTGCAGCTACCTAGCAACTCCGTCATTTTGCAGATTTTGTATATTATAGCCAATCATTCCTTGATTGACTTGAGGTAGGCTTTGGGAGCTGAGATCTTCACTCCCAATGTTGTATTGAGCCATATAATTGTACTTCCATGTATTTGACATACGTAGCATGTAGTTTCTCTATAAAATTGCATTGTCTAGCTTGAGCATACATGTGTAGTAGTGGTTTTTTCATGTATCTTGTACTTGTTTCTTGAGGCTAAGCATTGCCTATCTTGAGTAACCTTTTTCCTCAAGATCTTGTATTCATTTGTTGCTATTATTTCTTAATAAGATAGCTATGGATTTCTCTCATGTTTTTATGAGTTGAGTGTTGCTGCTGCTCCATTATTGTGTTTTCATATTGTTGGGTCTCCAACTTTAGAATATCTTGAGATATTCTCATTGTTGTAGCATTTTCCTGATTTGGAATATTACAGTGGTATCAAAGCATGATCTCTAGCTCAGCCAGTGGATCTCAGCCATCATGCTATCAAAAAGAGAGAAGATGAAGACTCCACTATGTGGAGAGAAGAAGGAAGATAAGCTTACAAAGCTTCTTCCAAAATCTGTACAGAGCATTCATGAATAATTTGAGAAGATAAGGAAGGAGATATGTAAATGATCTCCAAGAGGGTTTGAAACTGATTCAAACTCTAGATTTTCTTATAGGGAGTGTGAGCATGCAGCCACACCCCATGAGGTACAGCGCAGTCACATGGCCAGCTTTGCCATGGGAGGAGAAGAAGAAGGAGGAATGTTGAAGAAAGGAACTCTTGGTGGTTTCTTGCATGAGTATGAATCTAAAACTTATAAGTTTAGAGATCATGTTACCTTTCTGGATTTTTGCAAGATCATGGTGAGGAGGAAAAAGCAGCATGATATGGATAGATTTCTTCTATCTATCTTTAATGGTTCCCCTACATGTTCAACCAGGGCTTGGGTAGAAGAGCTAGACACCTTTCTGCAGCAGCATCAGATTTCCGAAGATGAAGCCATCAAAATAGCAGCGCTGCACTTGGGAGGTAAGGTCTATGCATGGTGGTTATTTGAGTCATCTACTTTGAGAAATGCAAATACTTCTTCCTATGCAATGTTAATTAGAGCCTTGATGGAAATATTTGGTAGGAAGAATTCCGAAACACATGTGAAGGAAACAAACACATCTAAACAAACAAAACCCTTTCATGTGATGAAGAAAACCATAGACTCAGAATCACTTCAGAGGACCATGAAGGAGGCTAATATCTTTCATGATAATTTGTTGGAGACAAGACCTTCATCTTTCATTTTGGCACAAGGAGGCAAAGGAGGCAAAGAGATCCCTTTTCCAAAGGAGGATACAATCAGTGGAGGGTTGCCCTTATATGTTGAGGAAGTTGAGGGCAACAACGCTATCATTTCTAGAGTTGATCTAGCACCACATGTAGAGGAAGGACGAGCTTTTGCTCCAACTAGAGGGATTCTTGCAGCTTTGCAAGGAAGTCCCCAGGATCTCATACATGGAGGTCCAAGCACAATCAGTGAGCAGCATGATTGTGCAGCATGGTAGTTGGAAGAAGGAGGAAGGGAGGAAGAGCAGCATCATGTGATGAGAAGCACACACCCTTCTCTATTTCATAGAGTTAGTGTAAAGAGGAGGTAGACTGTATTGCACTGTAAGAGCAAGGGCAAGGTTGCCCAACCATATATACAGTCCACTCTTGACATTAATGTCTCACTACATAGAGGCATTCCACCAGGGAGGCCACCAGATCTATCATTGATGAGAGAAATTTTGTCTTTGGATTCACCACTCTTGGATTTTGGAGAGGTGAAGATTTTGGAGGAGAAATTTGGCATGGGGGATGTCAGAGTAGCAGACAGGAGCAGCAGGAGAGCTTCACATGCCAGATCACCAGCGTTGTCTCTTAGGAGGATTGATCCTTACTGGAGATCTGAGCTCTTAGTAGAGTACTCCAAGGATCTTGGTGCATGCATGACTCTTGATGACCCGAAGAAAGATGACAGATACATTGTGTATGATATGGTCATCTATTCACATGATAGAGTCTTCTTAACTAGAGATTCTAGTCTCAAGGAGAAGCTATTGCATGCAGCAAAGGAGGACTTCTTTTCCATGCATTTTGATGCATATATTGCCTTGGCAGAGGAGTTCATTTGCAAGGGCATCCAATAGGACATACATCAGCATATGGAGAGATGCAGAGCCCGGATGATGATGGAGAAGATGTCACAACCACCTTCCTACTCATTGAGAGTAAGGAAGCATTTTTAGTTGAGCCATTTCAGCTCAAGTCTTCGAGTACATAATGGAGAATGTACAATTTCACCTTATGTTTTGTACTTATTTTCTTTGTATAAGTAGCATATTGTACCAAGTAGGATTATTCCTTCTTGCATATTGTATAATAATGTACTTGAAGCCATTTGTAGCATTGAGATTGGCTATCTCATTGGCGGTTTGTGGGGAAAGCCACATGATTTTTGGTGTGCACCATCAACACCCTTTTGTACTCTGAACTTTGTATCTTGTAAAAATATTGTGGCAGCAAACAAGTGGCTGGAAAAGCACTTGTTTTTGTTTGATTTGATGCAGGCAACGAATGCACTGCGTTGGTTCCTTGTATGGGACCTTGATCCATTTTCCGGTTTTCATGTGACAACTTGTTTCTATTGGTTTTTGCTTCCATGTATTGCTAATATGTATATGTTCATGGGGAGCTTTGATTGGAGAGTGGGCTTGAGACTAAGGATGCCTGTTGGGAGCATGATTCTCCCTACTATACATGTTGTAAATTTCAGGAGGAACCACGGGCTGACCATGAATGCCACATTACATTTATTTTCTTCTTGTGGGAGGGACCACTTGAATAACTTGAGGAGGCACTCCATCAATCATGAGGAGATGGAGGATTTAGAACAGTCAAATATTTTCCCTTTGAGGATGAGGGGAGACTCATCTATGAGCCACTCCATTTATATGAGAAAAACATATGGTAAGAGTATTGATGACTTGCATAGTGATTTGTCTATATATTATTGCATCTCTTAGCCATATATGTGCAGGGATTTTCTCGAAGAAAGAATACTCTTCCTTCCAGATTTTATGGTCTACATAAGGCCATTATGGATGATCACTCCCTAAGAGGATATGGGGAGGAGATTTCTTATGTAGAACATACTCACATTGCCATTACATCATTCACTCTCTCTAGGAGATTGGGGCAGCAAGCAAATGGTGGGGAGGCCACCCATCATTTTATTTCCTATGGAAATGGAGAGTCAAACTGTGTTGGCTACATTTGAGGAACCATTGTCCTTCTCCTTTACTTCATATGCAGCCAGCATGATTCTCCTTATGGTTCCCTTGGATGATATTTCTAAAGCTCTTATTGGGAGCATGATTGGAGGGGAGACACATTGGCTGAATGTGTCCTTGGAGGGAGAGAACTCCCACTTTCTTTGCACTACATGTTCTAAAGGGAGCATGGAATATGATATGGTCACCTTGATAACACATCTGTCTCTTTATGAGGTGAGCCATATGATGAAGGAGATGCCATATAATGATGACTCCCAACTCATCATATATGGAGATACGTGGGCCAGTAGGATTTGCAGTGTTGAGGGAGAAATCTTTGGAGATCTAGTCCTCATTTTTCCACTGGAGGGAAAACTTATTGCAGCCCATGATCAACATACACTCTACACTTATCCTAAGTGGAGAGTGGGACAGCATGGGGTAGGCTATTTTTTCTACCAGGATTAGATTTTCAGCCCACCTACATTGCCAGAGCCAAAGGTGGAAGATTACTTTCAGGAGTTGCCATGTTGGGGGGTAACTCATTTTGCTTGGTTGATTGCTTGGGGGATGGAGGATCCATATGAGGAAGATATTCCTCAACACATCATAGACTCCATGCCTTGAGAGAAGGCTTTCCAGTTCTGTCCTTGCGGTTGCTTGAGGACAAGCAAAATTTGGGAGGGGAGGACTATAATATTCCAAAATTTTCCTACAATAATTTGGAATATTAATTTTTGTTGATTTCACCTAGGAGGAGAATAAATGGGTAAGGAGACCCGTGCATAATGAAAATCTCAATAAAATCCTTCAAATTATGAAAGGGGATCATTATTGGAGCTGGTTTTCACACCCTCATGTATGAACAAGATTATTTGCAAGTGGACACGGTCAAGTTTGACCAAGTCAATAGCACTGGGCCAAGAGGTGGAGAACACTTAGAGAAACAACGCAGTATGAATGGGAAGAGGGTTATTTGGTGGAGGAAACCCTAATAGGAGTGGGACGCATGGAGAGGGGCTTTCACTTGTTTAAAAGGAGGGCACGGCATCCATTGCTTCTCATGCTTGTATTATCCATCTCATTGTCTATTTAGACAATTGTGCATTATTTTCTGTTTAGCAAGAGTTGTCGGGGGAATTCCTGTTTAGGATTCCTTCTCCTTCTTGAGAGGCCTCTTGAGGGATTGCACTTATTTTCCTCACATCTAGGCTTGAGGCCAAGCATATTCCATCAAGACAACATTATTTATGCAGCAGACTAATGTTGTGTTGTTGGGTGTTGCAGTGAGGGTTCACTACACCACCTCCATCATTTATTTTTCAGAGGAGGAGTCTCTCTTCCCTTTGGGAGATCAGATTGGAGGCATTCCGAAGCACATTGCAGACTTTGGCATCAAGGCCAACTCATTCCCTAGCCCTACAACACAGTTTCATCCAGTGATTGTGTTATTTCAGTGAAGCATTTGCAGTGGGCCTTTGCAGATATGTTTGGAGGGGAAGATCTTTGGTGAAGGGATCAGCCTTTCACTTTAGAGATCTATTGGAGGAGGCATATTCAGTTTGGGCATCATCTACAGCCATCTCCATCTAGTTCTATTTCTTGAGTTGTTGTTGCTACCCAGCAACTTCGGCATTTTGCAGATTTTGTATATTATAGCCAATCGTTCCAGGATTGACTTGAGGTAGTCTTTGGGAGCTGAGATCTTCACTCCCAATGTTGTATTGGGTGATATAATTGTACATCCATGTATTTGACATATATAGCATGCAGTTGCTCTATAAAATTCCGTTTTCATAGCTTGAGCATAAATGTGTAGTAGTGGCTTTGTCATGTATCTTGTACTTGTTTCTTGAGGTTGAGCATTGCCTATCTTGAGTAACCTTTTTCCTCAAGATCTTGTATTCATTTGTTGTTGCTATTTCTTAATAAGATAGCTATGTATTTCTCTCATGTTCTTATGATTTGAGTGTTGCTGCTGCTCCATTATTGTGTTTTCATATTGCTGGGTCTCCAACTTTAGAATATCTTGAGATATTCTCATTGTTGTATCATTTTCCTGATTTGGAATATTACAGAATCATTGGTAATTACTGCATTATGTGCATTATGTATTCAAGCTGTGAAAATCTGTGTAAGTGTGTTTGTTGTATCTGGATCTGTTCTATTCTTTTTTATGCAATATTGTGCTACTGTCATAGAAGTATATAATTATAGCTCTAGCGCACGTGGATGCGAAAAGAGACCTATCGACTCTGCGTAGAAAGAGGCGATCTGGGTATCACAGGGCCAGACGCAGCTCTGCTTGCCTTACCTATCCTTTCTCAAGGTGCGGAAACCTGGTTCCAACACCCACCCATACTACTTTAGGTGAGACTTTGACCTGCGCAAGCAGGTCACTGCCAAAAGGGCCAGTAGTATAGGGGTTTGTTGGCAAACCTTGAACTCCGAACCTGGGTCAGGACCCCTCGAGCCAACAAATGGTTCTGTTGCCAGGACCTGGAGAATTTTGAGAAAGGGATTGGGTAATTACAAGAGAGTATTGGAAGTCTGAAAGGAAGGAAATTGAGGAGTGGTTCGAAAAGCAGATCCAGGAATTTGTGGTAAAAGAAAATCGCAGCAAGAAGTTAACGGCAGAAAGGTGGAAAAATAGGTACATTCTTACAGAAAGCTATGAAATATTCTTTGTAAAATTTTCAATTGAGCTTCAGGAGTGGCTGGCTAGGCTCGTAGAGTTCCAGAAGTGTTAAAAGGATGAGCAAGTCACTCAATGGACCCCAGAGCTGATCCAGCAGCTCGAGAGGACTGATAATACTATCACACGCACAGTAGATCACTAGGTGGACAGTGTGCTAGGGGGATTTGTGACAGAATTTTCCATTGATCAGTTTGTCTCCTACTCTGAGGCCGAACGATGATTCTTTAAAGGGTTCCGGGGCAAATTTCTGAAGACATTACTGTTTCTGATTAAGATATTACTTTGTGAAAAGAGAATTCTAGGTAGTCATACCAACCGAATGACCTCGAATATAGATGGGAGCGCGACGCACAGTGGTAAATACTATTAGACCAACCTCGATGGGGGGAGATCTGTCTATAACCTTTTGCGAGAACCAGCTGCGCAAGACCCCCCGGCTACACCACCACCCAGGCCGCACAAAGGTAAGAACTCACCCATACCACCACCCCCGTCGGACAGTGATATGGCTGTGCACCTGAGACTACCTACCTTCAAGGGGGTAGGGGATGAGGATATGGACCGATTTTGGTTTGTTGTAGACTCCGTCTGGACTGCGCAAAATGTGACAAATGATACGGTGAAGAGGGCACAGCTGTCCTTGGCTTTCAAGGACAAAGAATTGGACTGGTATATGCGATACATTTCCAAGAACGAGAGTGCATCTATTCAAGATATCAAAGATGCTCTGAAGCAACAGTTCCAGAAGCCAAAATCTTACTCTCAGTTGGTAGCAGAAGTAAAGGACTTCAAGCAAGGTGCGTATGAATCTGTGTGGGAGGCTGATCAACGATTGAAGAAAGAAATCAGGGAAGCAGGGTTTGAGTATGACGATAGACAGCATACAGAATGGTTCATCGCTATGCTGCTACCCCACCTGCGTAAGCCAATAAGTCACCAAACCTTTGAGTCGTAGGAAAAAGCTGTGGAAGTGGCTATGAAACTAAAAGCTACACTCAGAGAATATACTTCGGTAGGAGTACAGCAAATTTAGGAGCAGCTTGGAGCTATGCACATGGAAATTCATAACCTGCGAAAGGAGCGAGGGAAAGAAGCCCATGCAGATCTATGGTGCATATGATGTCAGGTATCTGGTCATACGAAGGATCAGTGCCCTCTATTGATAGATTACATGCAGGTAGGGGGACCTAGTCCGGTATGCCCAGGAGCAAGTGGGGAACCCATCCTGTCATGACCAGGCTCAAGCGGACCTGCGCTGTGGTGCAACGACTGTCATGTAGCAGGGGTGCATGATACGAACCATTACCCTCGGCTAGGTGTGTATGTCCCAGAACTAAAGCAACAGTGGTGCAGGTTCTGCCAGTCGGTGGGACACGATGAGCAGAACTGACGCACTTACGACTTGATGATAGATCGTGGCAACTTGTATAGGGTACAATCAGACCCTGCGTCGCCAAGAACTTCTGCGAGCTTCGGAGGCTCTCCAAAAAGGGGCAAAGGAGGTCGGGGAGGAAGGGCAGGACAAGGACGTGGACAGCTAATCTATTATAACTGCAGGGAGGTAGGACACTTCGCCAGGGACTGCCCAAATCCCACCAGGAAATAGTGCAAATATTGTAGACAGTTGGACCATGTGGTTGAAGATTGCCCAATTTGAATAGCCAAGATGCAGGAAAAATATCCCACCCCTACGCAGAATGTGCAAAGAGTTAAAGCCGAGCTAAGAAACATAGACCCGAATGTGAAAGTGATAACACGCAGCAGGATGGCTACCCAAGGAGTAAAGGAAGCACCAGCCAGGGATCCTATGACCTCTCAGGAAGGATCGAACATCAGCAAGGGGCAAGAAACAATAGCAGATACTGCGCAGATGCCGACACACCTCAAGATAGAGGAGGGGGTTGAGTCCTTTCTGCAGGCATGTCTGAAGCTGCTACATAACCCACAGGCTGTAGAGAACCTTCAAGCATTAATGCATAGTTGCGCAGCCCATCCCAAGCCGATTCCCGAGACCAAGGATGTACACAAGCTATACAGATATAAAAAACGCACCGAAAGAGAAATGCAGTTGACTATGCAGATTGGTGACTATGAGATGGATCAAGTTATTTTAGACCTTGGACCAATGCGAACGTATTACCAAAGCAAACATGGAAACGAATGGGAAAGCCTAAATTGGAATGGTCCATCATCCAGCTACGCATGTAAAATCAACAAAATATCATCCCTCTGGGAAGGATGCCAAAATTCATGGTAGATATCGCAGGGGTAAAAGTCCTAGCTGAATTTGAAGTAATAGAAATTGTGGAAGATGTGGATCCCTACCCTGCACTCCTAGGACTAGACTGGGCTATAGATATGGTGGGTGTCATCAATCTCAAAAATTGCAGCATGGTGTTTGAAAATAATGGTACGTGCGTAATAGTACCACTAGATCCCGCAGAAGGTGCGCGGTATACAGAGCTAGCACATGACGAGGAAGAAATAGATCAAATTTTCAAATTGACTACATAGGATGAAGACTGGATTAACCCCACAGCAAAAGGAGTACTCTGCTGGGAAAAGGACAGTGAATGTTTTTCTGCCTCTGATGGGGAACTGGAAAATTGGCAAGGCCGGTTGCATGAGGTTTCGGCGCTACAATGTCTTCGGGTCACAAGGAACTTCCTATGCATCTCTGCCAAGGTAAGAGACTTACCCTACCTTGAGGACGTGGGTGACATTAAGGTGTTTTTACGCGCATTCGAAGCTGAATTTCCCAAGGAACGCAGGCTCGGGGCACTTCCGCTAGCCCTGCGCGGAGTGCTTGCACGTTGGTGGGATATGCATGGGCCGATATTCCGCACTTGGGAGGAGTGTCAGGATAATATGATCCTGCGATTTGGAGCCCCAGATGGAAGACAGATCCAAAGGTTCCTTGGGTCAGAGGACCCACACAGATATTTTCTGGCATGGGAAACACAATGGTGCGACAAGACCCCAAACAAAAAAGTTCACCTGGTTATCCATGACCTAGGCTTGCATCTGATTGCATGGTATTTAGATGTGGAGCTGCACCAGTGCACGCGCAATTGGGAGAATTGGTGGGTTGAGTTTCTGCCAACATTTAAGGTGGCAGATGGCACAAGGATGCTCGACGCAGCTCTACCGCACATGGACGCCCTGACCAAGGGAAAATCACGCCTGTCAAGAGGTACAGTGGCCAAGTTGTTGGAGTGGTACCTGGACCGCATTACAAAACACCTGGCACCGGCTTTAATTCGAGGTATGCGAGCAGCAGGCAGGGGTCATCCAAAATCTATAAATCCGTGGGAAAGCCCTTAGGTACGAATAAAGACCGTCAGACCACTGCACTTTGGTGAGAAGGGAAACTTACCGTTAGAAAAAAATGGGTAGCTGGCCATCAATATGGAAATTTATGGTGATTTTGTTTCGGACGATCAATGGTAAGTTTTAAGTGAGGTTTACTCTACCATTGGATAGCCCCGGACAGTGTAAGGTCAATAGGATAACTTCGCTCAGGGCTCCATATTGTCTCTATACCCTGCCTCTATTATTCTCCTGCTTGCTTATTGGGATCTTTAATGTTTTTTGGGAAGCCTGTCCTTTTGTTGCTATGGCAGTCCCTAACCCACCGAACGCTATGGCACCTACCAGTTCAGCGCCTGCAGACATCATTTTGATAGGGTCTAGGGATGCCGAGATTGACAAGATGATTGGCCTTTAGCTCTCTGCAGGGAGAATTGACTTTGAACCCCATGCGGAGGGGCACCACAGCTGCATGACAAGAGTTCCCGACCTTTACAACCCTGGAACGATCGCAAGCCCCAGTCGGATGGCCTCGGATGATACCATGAAGGAGGGTATGCAATTTCCACAGTTTTCCACTGACACTGACGCAATCAATTCACAGCTAGACCTGCGCACGGAAGGGACGAAGTGATATAGGGATACGCTGTGACTTCTCCGCAGTTCCAGACTACCAACCAACAAAAGACATATTTGTTCGCTACTTCGCACTATCATGGTTGGCGACCATGCCCCGACAGCTACGGACCTAAAAATAGACTTGGCGCAGCTACCCCATGAGGCGCTACAGGATTTATACACCGCTATGTTGCAAGAGATCTGTAAATGTGACCGGACTGCACGACAGCAGCATGAAATACCCCCAGAAGTTTGGGCACAAAGGGTTGCATTGATCACAGAAGCAAAAAATATTATTAAGGTACATCTTACTCTAGGCACTCAGTTGGTCGAGGCGGCTATGCAGCTCTGGACAGCAGTTCGGTTCAACCCCATGCTTCAACGTGTCCAGGAAGACTTACGACAGATGGAAGCTGCTTTCGATTAGGTCAAAGCTACCTTGCCTTCCCTCATCCCTATGCAGCTTCTAGCCCTCTTAAAAACTCGCAACGCCTTCATATACACGATTTTGGATCTTTGACGCACCAAGAATGTCATCAGAAAGTGCTTGAAACCATGGGGCAATACCGCCTTCCAGATATCTTAGGGTGCTCATAACTCCATCGCGCGCCTCCACCGGATATTGGAGCAAGTTACCACGACTCTGGAAGGCCCTGCCTCCCTGAAGCTTGTCAATATCACACAATGAGATGCTGCCCAAAGTCGGGAAGTTCTCCCTCTACTCATTATCACTTTCAATACCTTGCGTAAGCAGATAGAGACCGCACCACCACAGTGACTCGGGACGAGTCACAAGATTGTGTTGGGGGACTGTTGGAACAGGTTCTCCTACAAGTTGCAAAACTGGTCCAATTTTGAATACTTTTGATTATATTTAGTCTAGCGCAGGGGTTTTTGGGTGGGTCAAAGCCTTGAAAGCATTGTAATGGGAAAAAGGGTAAACTAGGGGTCTGAAAACCATGATTTGCGGACCATAGGAAAGTTTAGGCTAGATTATCAAAAATAGAGGAACATTTTGAATTGTAATGGAGGCAATGAAGAGTTATTGATGTGAACTGTGGTTTAAGATATATGTTTGGGTTTTTGGGGAAAGGACTCCTGCTGGCTGTGTGCGCGGAGATCCAGAGTCCAGCTGTGTGTGGACCCTGTTGCTACCTGTGCAGGCTGGGATGGGTATTGTAAGAAGGAATTGATGAATAAGAAAGGTTGCTTGAGAACTGAATCTATGTGTACTGTTTGTGAGAATCGTTGGTAATTACTGCATTATGTGCATTCTATATTCAAGCTGTGAAAGATCTGTGTGTGTTTGTTGTATCTAGATCTGTTTTTTTTTGTTTTATGCAGTATTGTGCTACTGTCATAGAATTATATAATTATATCTCTAGCGCACGTGAATGCGAAAGAGACCTATCGACTCTGCGCAGAAAGAGGCAATCTGGGTATCACAGGGCCAGATGTAGCTCTGCTTGTCTTACCCATCCTTTCTCAGGGTGCAAAAACCTCGTTCCAGCACCCACCCATACTACTTTGGGTGAGACTTTGACCTATGCAAGCAAGTCACTACCGAAAGGGCCAGTAGTATAGGGTTTTGTTGGCAAACCTTGAACTCTGAACCTGGGTCAGGACCCCTCGAGCCAATAATTATCCATCCTGATTATGAAGTAGATCAACCACAAAAAGAAGAATATACTCCTCAAAAAATTTCAATCTCTGAACTAGCTAAACTTGCTTCTACAACAAGTGAATTATCATGTATTGAACCTGAAATTTCTGAGCCAGAAACTGAACCTACTATGTCTGAGCCTACTTTAGAGTTTGTTACTCCAACCCCTAATCGTCCTGATTCACCTAGAGTGAGGAATTGGATCACAGAAAATCTTCCTCCTGATCTCATTAGTATTGAAGATGTTACTAACATTGAAGAAGAATTTGTTCTTCCTTCAGCTTAGGAATCTTTAAATCTTAGAGAACGTGAATTGATTTTTTATAGTCCTTTTATACAAGATGCTTGGTATTATTCATTGACAGAATTTCTACAGAATGTTGGTCTAAATTATTCGCCACCACGAATTCCTTTTCCTTCTACACCAAGAGGTTATAGACCTCCATTAAACATGTCTGGTGAGTCATCCATGTTTTCTGAATCTCCATAAACATATTTGTATGGTGGTCCGTTTGTTCCTGTAGGATACCAGTCGCTCTCTGGTTCTTTCTCAGGGGCATCTCCTTTTCCTGATAAACGTACACCATCATCTGGTCCAAATTAATCAAATACCGGAACTTTGAACAGTGAACAAGTTTATATGATGTCTGGAAACATTCCAAACCCTAGCCCTCAAGGTAGCAAATTATTGCTTAGGGGGAAACCTCAAGCTAGTAATTTACAGGCTGGGGGGCAACCTCAAGTTCAGTACATACCTCAAGGTCAGTATCAACCCCAAGGAAAGTACATGCCTCAAGGTCAGTACATACCTCAAGGTCAATATCAACCTCAAGGACAGTACCCAATTCAAGGTCCATAACCTCCTTTAGGAAAACAGTTCTACTCAGAACAACAATTGTTACAAGGAGGTGGAAATTATCCAGCTAATTACCAACCATATGTTCAACCTGGTTATGATCCTTCTTATGTACAACCTTCAATGGGACCTTCATATCCCAGAGCTAATACAGTGTGCGATTCATCTCAAGCTCAACAGAATTTACAACCTAATATGCAAGTACCTTATTATCAGCTTGGACAACCGATTGGTTATACTCACGTCCAAAAACCTGTCCAACCTGTTCAACCTACTGTTCAAGTACCTACATTAGGTATAGTTCAGCAGTCTAGTCCGAGTACACCTATAACTCCAACGCAAACTGCTACGCCAATTTCTGTTTAAGCTACCACACCTATTCCTGGAGTATTTGCAGCTCTTGTTTCTACTACCCCTCAAATATCGGTTCAGATTCCTCAAGTTTCTGCTCAGTAGTCTGGACCTACAATTCAGACTATTGTTCAGATGCCTGCAGGACAACCTGGTACAAGTATAGTTATAACAAGTCAACCTCAGTTTATCTATCAACTGTATCAAGGGCAATATCAATATGGACCTGTTCCACAAAATCCAGTTTACCAGCAACAACCATATCCTGGGTATACATATCAAACACCTTATCAACCCCAGTATGGTCTGGTTAATCCTGGTTATCCAGGGGGCATTCCGATTCCAAATTCATGGGATATTCCAGGATATCCTGGATATCCTCCTCCTGGAACTAATATAGTTCCACAAGGTTATCAACTTAATCAACAGAACCCTAACCATCGGTTGTCGTTCATAGAAACTTTGGATTTACCTGATTTATCATGCCTTATGAATTATCCAATATATTATCTTCTGTATTGGCTGCCAATGCCAAATAATTTTCCCAGTGATATCCCAAAGTTTGAACGAAAATAAGGAGAGGACCCTTCTAACCATGTCATGACTTACCACCTCTGGTGTGCATCCAACTCTTTGATCGACGATTCTATTCGATTAAGAATTTTTCAGAGAACGTTGATAGGATTAGCAGCTAAATGGTACATTGAACTACCACAAGGTTCATTTAACAATGTCAATGCCTTAGAAACTACCTTCTTAACTCATTTTCAGTTTCCAGTCAGATATGACAATGGCACAAAATTGCTAACTTCTCTAAAACAATCTATGTCTACATACATATCAGATCACATATATGAATGGAGACATAGAAGACGTTTGGTGAAATTTTTTATTCCGGATCAAATCTTGGCAGAATGGTTTATAAAATCATTACTACCAAAAATCACTGAAGATGTAGCAAAAGGAGGAGTTGTTACAAAAGAACAAGTCATTGCTCAAGCTCAATACCTTGACCTAGTATATACGCAGTCAGGCACTTTGTACGAGAAAATTCCATATTTACCATGTCCTAGTCAAATAACAGCAACTCCCTCGGGCTCTCATGCCATTGATGGTGTAATTGGTTTAGTTAGTACTAATAAGAGTAAGCAGAAATCTTCCAAGATTACTTCTCCTATAATAACTTTACCTAATTCACCAAAAGGAGATTCTTCCCTCGAAACTTCTGCCGACATTCACATTGTAGATTCCTCTACAACTAAGTCTAAATCTAGCAATAAGAAGAAAGGGAAGAATAAAAGTAAACATAATTCATCTCCTAAAGAAAAAACTGAGAAAAATGAGTCGTCTGATGATAAATGAAAACCTCGTTATCCTTGTCTTATCTGTGATGAGGATCATTTCGCTAAGGAATGTTCGCATCGGTCTGAGGTATCTAATATTTTCAAAGGTTCATCCACACCCACTGTATTGAAGGATCCTTTTCTTGTTCAAGATAGAAAAATGATTAGATCTTCTTCTAATACATCAGCAGATATTTTGATGATGTCTCAAGTAATGGTTGTGACTCGATCACAAGACTATGGAAGTAAAAATCCTATTATTGGTACAGAAGTAGAAAATTCTAATTCAGTACCAGATACATCTCCTCTAGTTTCTGATCCTTTTCATATAGAGAAACCCAATCCTGATTTAGTAATTAAAATGCCTGCTAAAGGTGTACTTCGAAAATCAGCTTTCAATCCACATGCGAGAGATGCCCAGAATTACAACATTGTTGAGGATTGAGCAATATCTCCTTCATCAATGTCGGCCTTAGAAGTGTTGCAATCATTTATGACACAAAGGAAATTACTCTTATCAGTTATTGGAGCTGATCAGGAGATCATGTCCAAGTTGAAAAAATGCTCAAAAATGGAACTTCTCATAATTGGTTGAAATTTAAACGACCGAAAAGGCCTCGTCACTGCGATTATGGTGCCGTGAACGAGACTCAAATCCGACATCATATGTGAAAGTTATGTAGGTATGAAGTCTCGAGTAACCTTCTAAAATTAGTTGACCAAAGTTGACTTTTCAATTTTGGAAAAATTAAAAAGAGAATATTCTTTGGAATATTCCCCTAGAATATTCCACAAGGACAAATGATATGCAGACAAGTGGCACATCCTTATTGGTTTATAGCTTGACTTTGTTGGAGCGAACCAATTAGAGGGTGCCACGTGGCAAGCCCGGAGGCCACCACGTGGCCCAAGCTGTAGTTGAAAGGCGTATTAATTTTTTTTTTTTCACTCCACCGGATTTGAACGCGCTTCTAGCCCCCACAAGCACAAGCGCCCGACCAACCGGGCTATCCAATGGTTCTTAACCAAGGTGGTGGAGAAATGGTATTTGAAGTTTAACGCTGATTTGGGCAGAGGCAAATGGGGGATAGCCCCTAAGGGCCAACCCCCACGCAACATATGACCATAAGGTATGGACCAAGGGTTTATCACCGGCAGGAATTATGGCAACGGTTAACGCTAACCGTTAACAAATATGTGACCACTCTTAGAATTAATGCGGAGGTTTCAAAACTGTTAGGTCCAACATTCCATCGGCGGGTTCAACGGACTTCATGTGACCATAACTGCACAGAATTTATTGTAACTATTATTGGTTCCACCCTATTTAGGGCGCGTTCCACCAAATTCGAGGTTATGCCAAAGTTAGCGCTCCTAACTGGAGTTAGCCCACATTTAGTGGGGTTTTCAAGTGACATTGGGCAGAAATTTGTTTTGGTCATAGCTTTCACATTATTGAACCAAATTGGATGAAATTTTAGTCAATTTTGGGTTTCTTAAGCATTCTGGAGTGTTTGGGATAGGTTTCAAAGTGAACAGAGGTGTTATTGAACCATTTTTTCTTCAGAGAAGAGGAAAGGGCCACAAGGTTCATCGGGAAGATGGAGCTGTATTGGGTTGTACTTCACTGTTTAAGGTGCAAAAAAAGCCATTTTTAGCTTATTTTTGTCTTTTGAAGTCAAATTAGTAGCTTTTTTTGATTTTTTAGGCATATATTTCATTGTATAACCATTTTGAGCAACTTAATAGAGCAAGGACATGCCCATTGGGAGCCTTGGACCCGGAAGATGTAGCCTAGGAGGGGTGAAATGCCTCATCAATTTGTTGTGTTATGCTATGGTGAATTTCTCTTGCTATGTATTTATGATATAATATGTTAAACAAAAAACTTAATTAACATTTCCTCACACAAAAACTTAGAAACAATTACCAAAAACATTTTGTTTAACCTGCAAGACATGGAGAATACTTTGCACACTTAATTAAATGGAAATGGATACTTTGCATAGCATTAAAAATAGTTCCATTTTCATATCAGGAGTTGTATATTTTCAGGATTCGAACCTCATGGTCTTCAATTTAGAAAATTTTACACCACACCTCCCTCATCAAATGGCTTTTAAAATTCCAGTACTTGTAAAAAACAGGCGTTGCTTTCGTACTGTAATTGATGAAGGAGAGTCCATATGTATTATGTCGTTAAACTGTTGGAAATCACTTGGTTCTCTGACACTTAACCAATCTCCGAAAATTCTCAAAGCTTTTGATGGAAGAGGTTTCCATCCATATGGAATTTTGCAGGATCTACCTACAGAGGTCGAAGGTAAAACTATTAATTTAAATGTGGAAGTCATTGATGCCCCTCTAGATTACAACCTTCTTCTGGGTCGAATTTGGTCTTATGCTATGACTGTTGTTGTGTCATCATTCTTTCAATTAATCATGTTTCCTCATCAAGAAATATTGTGAAAATCGATCAGCTCTCATATTATTCGTCTGACCCAGCTTCTACAAATAGTATTCAACATGTTGGAAAATCGACTATCCCTTATGAGGATGTTGGAGTAGGTTTAATCAAAGATTCTTCCTTAATGGGAACTTTTTCTATGCCTCCACCTAATGTAACGCGTACTATTGCTAATATAAATATGATTACATCAAGCACTATTCCATTTGATGACCCTTGGATAGTGCCTTTAGAGTCAGAACTGGATTCTTTCGATGGCGAGATGCCTTTGAGTTCTTTTGAAATAGCATATCAAGCAGTACAGTCATTTTCCAATCCTTCATCAACTGATAGTGATCCAATGAATGTTATCACTGAGAAATCATTTTCACCATCAAGCTCAGCTATAACATCAATTCTTGATCCTTTTCAACAAGTGTTTTATACTGATGAAAGCATTCATGAATTCTTGTCCATAGATGAATTACCATGGGATGATCTCCATCATAGGTCATCATTTTTACCTAAGCTTGATAGATTTCAAAATAATTTTTCATCTATTTTTACAATTGACTATGTCAAATAACCCCAGAGTCCAATATTGATTACACATTCGGATTCTGAAGTTAATTTGGGAAATATTTCTTCGACGGTTCCCATTGACATATTAGTTAAACCAGGAGTTATTGAAAACATTCATATAGGTGATTCTTGTACGTCAGATGAAATCACTACATATAAAGCCATATTTCAATAATTATGTGACATATTTTCCTGGTCTTATGAAGAAATTCCAAGAATTGATCCCAACATTTTCATTCATGAAATAAAGACTTACCCAGATGCTAAACCTGTCTGGCAAAGATTATGTCTGATACATCCACGAAAAGCTGCTACTATTAAAGCTGAAGTTGAAAAATTACTAAAATCAGGTTTTATTTATCCAATTCCTTTAACGGATTGGGTATCTAATATCGTTCCTATTACTAAAAAATAAGGAACTATACGATCAGACAATCTTTTTAACTTTAGTAGTTTCTGGATCGAGCTCTGCTAAACTTAGGGTTTTGAAGGCCGAGTTGTGGAGTTTGCTGCCGCGGCGCGTTGGGCTTGGTCACGACGCATTCGCTGCTCGCGACGCATTGAACCGCCCTCTGCTGTGTTCTTTTGCTCTGGCACAGCGCACACAACAGGTGCAGCGCTTGGGGATGTGCGCGCAGCGCATTGGCCCTCAACAAAAAAAAATTTGCTGCGATCTCTGCAAAACGCATCAGCCTACTTTGATCCAATGGAAAGGTTCGCGCTCCTCTCTGCGCGCTTGACCTAGCTACGCAGCTCATGTTCCTGTGGTCGCAGGCCAGCCATGGCCCTTTCGGATGGTGCTACGGAGGGGGCCGATGCTCAAACAGCGTTCTCGGCCCTTGTTAAATCATTACCGCTTCAATGCCCTCGCCCATCCCTCTCAAAATTTGTCAAGAAACTGGATGGTCTGCAAGAGGTCGTCCTGCCCCCTGCTCTGCCAAGAATGGCTGCTCTTTCACTTGTTGAGCGGGGGCTCATTGGGAAATTCATTGGTTTATGGCCATCCCCCAAAACTGTTCAACGTTGGATCAAGAAAAACTAGGCGGACAAAGTCAGTGGCAAGATCTCCATCCATTTCTGTGGGAAAGGTTACTTCACATTTCATTTTGAAACAAGAGCTGACAAGGATTTAATCTTCAGAAACGGTCCTTATTTCATGGAATCCAGAGGGCTGTACTTGAACAAATGGACTCCAGACTTCAATCCTGAGCTGGATGTCCCTAGTGTTGTCCCGGTCTGGGTCCGGCTTCCGCATCTCCCGCTCCATTGCTGGGGAGATGACTTGGTTCGCACCATTGGAAATGTTGTGGGGAATTACATCAACAGGAGTGAGCCCAAGGACAATATGCAAGCTTGTGCGTGTATATGTGTTGAAGTTGATCTCAGCAAGGGCCTCCCAGAGGCAATCAAGCTGAAGGTGGTTGACTGGACTCACATTCAACAGCTGGACTACGAAAAAATCCCATTTAAATGCAAGGTATGTCACGAGTACAGTCATTTTGCCAATCGCTGCTCTAAAATTGTTAATGATGAAAATGTCCAGGCTGAGAATCAATGGGAAACTGTCAAGAGGAAAAATACTGCTGCCACCCCGCTAGCTGAAGCTCCTCCCAAATCTGCTCCCAAAGCTGCTCCCTTCAAACCTAATCCTTCCTCCTCGTCGACTCCTCCGCCCTCCCCCCCCATGAAATCCTTGGAGTCCTCTAATCCCTTCTCCTCCATCTCCCTTGATGATGACCCCCCCATCACTATTCCTTCATCTCAGGAGGGTCATCTTGCTCCCACTCCCCGCAAACCCTTCTCCTTCATCCTCCCATGACCCTCCTCCACCAAGAGCAACCAAAAGCTCTTCCAAAGAACATGGGGCCAATCTGGACACTCATAGGAAACAAGGACTAGGCAGGAGATCGACCAAATAGTAGAGAGAAGAAAACGCCCAAAAAGATATTACCATGGGCACTCAAAACCCAATAGAAACTTACATCTTGGGACAAAACAGTAAATAAGTGACATATAAAGGTTAGGGAGGGCAAGCAACTCTCCGTACCCCCCTCACCCAATGATGAAAGCCCTATCCTAGAATATCAGGGGATTAGGGCACCCCTCTAAAATCACAGCCCTGAATGATTTGATAAATCAGGAAAAACCAGGAATATTACTGCTACAGGAAACAAAGCAAGGACATCAAGACATGAGAGGGATTATTGATCGCCTCAAGCAATATGAAGGAAGCATCTGCGAATCTAGGGGAGCTTCAGGGGGAATCGCCACACTTTGGAACCACACTGCCTGGAAGCACCAAACTGATACAATCAACCAATTCTGGATTAAAGTTACTCTAGAGAATCTAATGAGCGACCAAAAAATCGTCATCTACAATGTTTATGCTCCAAACCACTACAGGGATAAAGCACAGTGTTGGACTTCACTCCAAACTGACATTGATGCAGAAGAAAGCAACAACATCATACTTGGAGGAGATGGTATGGCATGCGTGCTAGGCCCCCTATAAATTTTTGACAAGCAAATAGGGGGCTAAATCATTGTTGAGTCTTCAAGGAATGCATTTCCTCTGAAAACACAGTCTCCTTGAAGCCTCCATGTGTCTTTTATCCTTTGATAAATTCCCCTCTGCCGATTCCTATTTAAAAGCCTCTCTGCTATGTGAAGAAATGCCCAAAGGCCCCCTTTTCCCTCTTATTTCACCCCCGATTAACCTCTAATTCATCCCCCTTTTCGTCCCCTTCTATTTCCCTTCTTACCCTTCAAATTCTCCCCAAAATCCCCTTTAAATCCCTCCCCTAACCTTTGTTGGCCTTTTTCCTCCCTTACTCCTCTATCGTTCCCTTCCTTGGCCTTCAATTTCCATTAAAATGGGTTAAAACCCACTTTCCGACTATATTATAGGGCTTAGCCCCTTTTCCGCCAGCCCCTTAACCACTTCCCCCACATGCCCCGGCGCTGGGACCAAGCGCTTAAGTCCCAAGCGCTAATCGCAATCGGAGAGTCGGGCGGGTGCAAACCCCTTTGTTGTATTGAAAAACCTCGATGCGATCTGTATATAACGTTAAGTCTGGCAATGCGTTCCGCACCGTCGATCTGTGGTCTCGATCTGACGGTAGAACGCTAATCGCAGCCCCGCCTCAATCGCAGTCGCAACATGTATTGTGCACCCCCCGATCGATCCGTCGCAAGAGATTGCGATGCGATTGATCGCAAGCCTCTTCCTCCGATCCCCGATCAATCGCATGGCTTGTCTCCCGAACTCTAATTGCGATGCCCCGATTTAATCCTGGCCATCCATCGTCCTCGTGATCCAACGGTCCAACAACAATCGCACCCTCCGCCCGATCGCTGATTGCAAGTCCTTCCGTCTGTCTCCCGATTCAATCCTGTCCGTCTATTTCCCCACCGATCCCACGGCCAGTGCTCAATCGCAAGTCCCCTTCCGATCGCAATCGCAAGCCTTCCCGTCTGACTCCCGATTTGATCCCATCCGTCCGTCCGATCGACGATCCACCCGCCCTACGCCAATCGCTTCCATCGCACCACAGGTTTCTTCTCTGTGCTCCGATTGTGATCTCCCGACTTAATCCTGGCCGTCCGTCCTTCCGCAGATCGTACGGTCATCGCAACTCCTGATTGCAAGTCCTCTCCCGATCCCCCTGATCGCACTGCCCCTCCGATTACATCCCCGCCATTCATTCCTCCCCCAGATCGACAGTCCTCGCTCAATCGCGTCTCCGATCCCAATCGCAATCGGAACTTTTGTGCTGTGCGTTGCGATTGCTCCCCGCTCCGATCTCCGATTGCGATTGGCCCGATTTCATCCTGATCATCCATAGGTCGGATGATCCGACGGTTCTGTTCTATTCGCCCTCCGCCTCCGCTGGGTCCTGCATCCAAGGCTCCGCCCCTTGTTTGTTGGTTTTTTCCTTTGTAATTCGCCCAAAGTTCGTTGCCGGGCTTTTCGCTATTAACCATTTCCTCCGCCATTTTCATTGTTTCTCAACTGTCCCGCCACCATTTCACCACCTCCGCATCATTTCCTCCGCCACCACTGCCCGGGCTTTAAACAATTTATTTTAAATTGTGCAGATAGCACAGAGAGGTATTTTCGGCATTGCCAGCAGATCAGCGGAAGGCTTCAAAGGGATTAATGCTTATTATTGATACAATTAACGTCTAATCCCGCATTCAAAGGATTTAAGCACAGTTTGAAGACTTAAGCATGCAAAGAGTCTTATCTGTGTTTAAATATCAGCAGAAGTACTCTTCTCCAGAAGGACATCCTCCTACAAGGAATCTCCATGCCTCCTCGAGCCCATAAGCAATTAAATACACGGACAGGAGCTTCATTGAAGACCGTCTGAGCAGCAGTAATGGAGGTATGGAGATGACCTGAAGATTTTCATCCAGTTCATTTATTCCAGAATGGCAGCACAGATACCAAACACCAGAAGGACTTCACAAAACACCAGAGGTCAAAATCTAACCTGACAGAGATCTCCGAACCAGTCTTAGAGTACCTACATCGTTGCAGATAGCCATTAAGTAGTATGGGCGTGGACATTTGCACCGATTTTGTCTTAATGAGATCAATTAATTGTCTATCTACCTATGTTTCTCTCTTCTCCTATAAGATTTCCCAGAAACGAATTGTAATGGTGGTTGTTGTTGTTGCCTTGCTGGGTCATTTGCTGTTAGAGGGATTCAGTTTGACTGTTAGAACAATATTGGGAGGGAATAGCAGAGTAGTTGTATGTAATAGGCTGGGAGGAGAAAGTCTGGACTGTAACAGCCATTGAGCTACATTGTACATGACTGGTTTTGCATCATTAATCAAGCACATTTCACAAGATCCTGGTCTATTACTATTGGTGATGCTTTTTTCACTCTGTTTATTACACTTTCAAATTGTTCCATGTTCTTCTGGTAGGCAACAGAAGTATAACATAGGATTCACCCTTGTTAGGTGCCCTATGTTTCCTGCTCTCCCTACCTTTATGTTTTCTGCTCTATGTGCTATCTAAGAGTTGGTTTCAGTTGATTTAACCAGCGTAGTGGATGTTATTGCCTGCTGGCTGATGTATGAATTAGTTGAAGCTGTTCTTAGATGTTCTTGTTGGGGTTAATATGGAAGGTTTGGGAACACTGGGGATTAGAGTCGGCCCTGTCCACTAGGATCCTTGTGCAACCAGCTGGCCTTTCCAAGATCCCTTCGTTAATCTTATCTCTATTTTCCCCTTGGAGTTGCTAAAGTAGACCTGGAGTTAAATGACCTCTGGTCTGATCTATAAGCAGCCCCTTTGTCTCTTTGAGAGCTGCCTTAGAGTATGTCCAAGCAGGTCTGGAGTTAAATGACCTCTGACCTGATCTATAGACAGAAATTGGGTTGTTCTCCTTCTTTCACTTTCCTTCCTTAATGTTCCACCCCACCATCTAATCTAAAAGATCCTTTAGTATTAGATGACTTGCCCTTTGGAAGCCTTGGCTAGTTGTTGCATGTAATTCTCCTTTCATGACTCCATGGCCCAATGGATGGCACTTTCTTGACCTTTACTCTTTGCTGAAACAGCCTGCTACTTTGTTCCTTTCCTTCCATTGCTTTCCCGATCCATAATCCCCTAACCAACCCAGCAACCCTTCAACCAAATCATTTTAAAACCCCCCTCTGTGCTTCATAACTAGCCTAACACCTCATTCTGAGCTTCAAAGATACATCATTCTTTGCTCTGTTTGGAGAGATCCCTCTCCGGGTCCAGGAGGGCTAGATCCTAGGGCCCAAAAGTGGTTACGTGTGTCTCATCTTTTGGTCTTGCCGTCGGCCAAAACATGGGAACCCTCTTATACTCCACACTAATGAAAAGAGGGGGGGTTGTTTCACATAGGACCCTTGCAGAACGCAACTGGAAATTATAATGTAGGACCACGATCTCATAGATGTTGTGCCCAAGAATCGAAGGTTCACCTGGAGAAATCACAGATTGGGCAAAGACAATATTATGGAGCGGCTAGACAGAATATTGGTGAATGTCTCCCTTCTTACCTCCTACTCCGCGGCTTATTCTGTAATTCTTCCCTTTTCAACATCCGATCATTATCCCACAGCGCTCGTGCTTGAAGTTCACAGTACACTTGGTCCCATTCCATTTAAATACAGCCCTCTATGGAACAATTTACCCATTGTCGACCAGATTGTCAAACACACTTGGCGCCAGCACATTGAAGGATCTCCGGGTTTCATTTGGGAAAGCAAATTAAAAAGGACCAAAAGCGCCTTAAAAGACTGGGCACGAAATCACTACAAGGAGCCGGAAAAAATCAAAACAGAAATAAAAAACAAATTGGAGCAGATACACAGCACTATAGAGGAACAGGGACTGTCCCAAGAAACCAAAGCTAGAGAATGCGACCTTTACTTCCAGCTTTATCGTGCCAACCGTATGGAGGCGCAGAAATGGAGAATCAAATCTCGCCAGCTGTGGCTGCAAGGTGGGGATAAAAACTCCACTTTTTTTCATAAGCAGACTACAGTCAGACAAATCAGGAACAATGTCACCTCCATCACTGATGATGAAGGTCAACTCCAAACTTCCCAAGAAGCAATAAAAAAGGCAGCCTCAAAACATTATAGTGTGCTCTTAACTGAAACCAAAGAAGCTGCAGACTATTCAAATCTGCTCCAATATCTGACCACAGAAATCAGTGATAAAGTCAATGCTGATCTCACCAAGGATATAGAAGAAGAAGAAATACAAAGAGCCATTTGGGCTCTCCAGCCAGACAAGGCCCCTGGACCAGATGGCTTTCCCATCAGCTTCTACAGATCTCACTGGGGGACAATAAAAAAAGACCTTGTCAAAATGATCAAATGGGCCCAACGCAAGAACAAAATCGGAGGCTTCACCAATGCCACCCATCTTGCCCTTCTCCCTAAAGAAAATCGACCCTCTACCTTCTCCCGTTTTCGGCCCATTTCTCTCTGCAACTCTTCATACAAAATCTTGACTAAAATCATAGCTACTCGCCTCAAACCCATCCTTCCCTCCCTTATCTCTGAGAATCAAGGAGGTTTTTTAGCCAACAGACAAATTTCTGACTCCATTCTGCTTGTGCAAGAGGCTATTCATTCCAGCCAAGTTAGAAAAGAAAAAGGTTTCATTTTAAAACTAGATTTAGCCAATGCTTTTGACCGAGTTAGACACTCTTTCCTCCTCGTTGTCCTAAAGAAAATGGGATTTGCCCCACCTTTCATCAACCTTGTCCAAGCATGCATCTCCAACCCTTGGATCTCCCCCCTCATCAACGGCAGGCCAGGGTCATCCTTTCAATCTTCTCGTGGATTACGTCAAGGCTGCCCCCTTTCCCCCTATCTTTTCATCTTGATGGCTGAATCCTTCAGCAGGGCTCTTGATTACAAACGTCGCACCGGCATTAAATTTGGGAATGGAGTCAAAAATATAAACCACTCTCAGTTTGTTGATGACACCTTGTTAATGGGAGGAGCCTCCAACATTATAGCTCGCCGTTTCAAAACGCTCTTAGACAGATATATGAGTTACTCCGGAGGCATGATCAATTACCTTAAGAGCTGCATTTATGGGTGGAACACAACTGCTCATACTCTCCAAAGCATTGCCAACATCTTCGGGGTCTCTTGCAAATTAGATTGGGGGGCACTTCTCATACCTGGGCATGCCAGTGAGTGTGGGTTCTCTAAAAGCTGAAGTTTGGGACACCATTATCGACAAAATGAAAAGGAAAGTGCAGCAATGGGGCTCTTTTTGGCTTAACCCAGTAGGACGCCTTATCCTCTTGAAATCAGGCCTCTCCTCTTTGCCCTTGTATCAATTCACGCTCTTGAAAGCACCAGCCAGCTTTCATCACAAAGTGGAAGCCATCCTCTGTCACTTTCTCTGGCAAGGGGGAAAAACTGAAAGAAAGAAATACAATCTCATAAATTGGAAGCAGGTTATTCAACCCCAAGAATACGGAGGGCTGGGGATCATATCTCCACAACTACTAAACCTGGTCTTTGGTGGCAAGATAATCTGGAGACTTATCAATGGAGAATCTGTATGGTGGAAGAATGTGCTGGAAACCAAATACCTCAATTCTCAGAGGCAACTTCTATTAGACCACGATATACCTCTCAGAGCCTGCACCAAAATCTGGAGACTATGTAAAAAATCAATTCCCATCCTTGCTCCTAACATTTCTAAGGTCCCCAAGGGTGGTAACAGCACTAGAATAGGGGCTGATAAAAAAATGGGACAGCTTCCTATCAGCAGCAAGCCTGGAACCCATCAGATCCTCTCCTACCTTGACAACAAAGGGATCCACAGCTTGAGCCAGATATCCAAGTGGGACATTCACACTCATCTCTAGACTGGTTGGCATTTTCCAGATATCCCTGACGAACTACTTTCAAGCCTGGATAATCTGTAGACTCAGCTCCATGGTATCGCCCCCACCAAACAAAAAGAAGATGATTGCTTTTGTTGGGACCCTTCAGGCACCAAATACACAGTAAAAACTGCCTACCGTCAAATCTGTAACAGTGATCGGCCCATGCCCATATGGACTCCATGGAAAACTGTTTGGAAATCAGAGACTCTTCCAAAAATCAAATTTTTCATATGGGTACTTCTGAAAGGGAAAGTGTTAACATCTGATAATCTGAAAAAGCGTGGTATCCTTGGGCCCTCCCGCTGCCCAAACTATCAAGCAGCTGAGGAAACTATTCAGCACCTTTTCATCAATTTCTCCTTCGCCACTACTTGCTGGAAAGAATCCTTCCTGAAGGACCAGCTCCCCTGGGGTTCCCACAGCACCATCGCCGATCTTCTATATCTATGGAAAAAGAACTACCCCTAGCAGTGCAAGAAGAACAACATAGCAAGAAGATTTTGGAACGCACTCCCTTATACTATGTTGTGGTGCATATGGCTAGCACGCAATCAAATAATCTTCAGAGACAAGAAAATCGACATTAGGAAGCTATATAATAAGGCACGAGGACTCGCTTTGGAAACAATAGCCGTCAAGTGCCAAAGGAGCATCGATGCAACTGATCTTTTCATTGAAGAACGAAATTATACTGGATGCTTGCTCAATCAAAGTAACAAGGGCCAAATTTATGGCCAAAACAGAAACGATACCAGCAGTAAACAAATCCCTAACAACAGTTGGAAAATCAGAATGAAGGATAAAGAGTTTGCAGGCTGGGTTAGAAGCTGTAACACGCACTACCTATTTTTCGATGGCTCCTCCAAGTCCAATCCTGGCAAGGCTGGGGCGGGCGGAATCATTTGCAACGCCACCGGAGAAATCCTTCTATCTTACGAATGGGGATTAGGCCCCCTCTCCAACAACAAAGCTAAAGCCCTTGCTCTATATCAAGGTCTTCTTCAGCTCCAAATCCTCGGCATTCGCACAGCAACAGTGATCGGAGATTCGGAAATCATCATCAGCTTAATGGTCCACAATCGGACAGCCACCAATTTAGCCCTCCAGCAAATAATAAATCGATGCCATGCACTCACCCAGCTAATGCATGAAACTCGTTTTATTCATGTCCTTCTATCCCTCAAAAAGGAGGTCGATGCTCATGCAAACAGAGCCTGTCACAAGCCTCTCGGTAGCCTCAATTTCAACGCTTCTGAGTCTTTCTGTTTTCTGCCATGAACACGACAATTTCCCTTAGATTTCCTGTTGTGGCTTCTGTTGTTCTCATACCCAAGAATTCGATGGCAACTAGGATTATTTTTGGAAACATTGAGCCCATTATCTACACAGCCAATGCGGGATCTACAGGCCTTGAAGGCACTTTATTGCAGGATCTACAGGCTCTAAAGACAACTACCCTTTAACATGTTTTGCAAATGTCTTTTTTTATTGTCACAGTTTATCTGAATCTACACCAGATCAGCTTTTACAACAGCCAAGCATAGTCGGAGTGCAGGGGAAAGTTCTCATACTGATGTCCCTCTCTATCTCCTTTTTCAAACATATTGCCCTGTAACAATGGAGCTTTGACTCCCAATTTTTAATTTTCGAATACAAACAGCACCCGATTATGTCAAAAAAAAAAAATAAGGAACTATACAAGTATGTGTCGACTATAGGGATATTAACAAAGCTTGTCCAAAATACAATTATTCGACTCCCTATATCGACCAAATCATTAATGATTGTGCCGGAAATGAAATGTACTCATTTATGGATGGATTTTTCGGGTACAATCAAATAAAGATACTCCTTGCTGATCAACCAAAAAAGCATTCATTTTCCCTTCGGGAACTTTTTCTTATTGTAAACTACCCTTTGGATTAAAGAATGTTGGTGCAACTTTTCAAAGGGAAATGTCTTACGCATTTCATGACATTAAACACATATTACAGCCTTATCTCGATGATTTACCTGCTCATTCATTGCACAGGGAAGATCATCCTACACATTTAAGAGCAATTTTTATGAGATGTAGGCATTATAAGATTCGATTAAATCCCCACAAATGTGTTTTTTGTGTGCAATTTGGTATATTGCTAGGATTTTTTGTTTCCAAAGCAGGCATTCGTGTCGACCCATCGAAGATTGAGGCTATTGTCAATTTACCTCGTCCTTCCACACTTCGCCAACTCCAAAGTTTGCAAGAGAAAGCAAACTTTCTTCGTAGATTTATCCAGAACTATGTTGAGTTAACCAAAGGTTTTACCAGGTTGTTGAAACGAAATGTTTGTTTTATTTGGGATGAGATCGTTGATCGATATTTTGATGCTTTGAAACACGTGTTGACCCATGCACCGTTATTTCATCCACCAAATTACAGCCAGGATTACTTTTTATACCTAGCAGCCTCTGATTCCACCATTGGAATCGTATTAGTTCAAGAGGATGAATTCCACAATGAACATGTGATTTACTATCTTAGTCAGAATCTCAATCCAACTGAGATTAAATATTCGCATGTGGAGAAATTGGCCTTGGTAGCATTTCAAGCTGTCCAAATATTTCATCATTACATTTTGTTACGAAAAACAACTGTGATATCTAATTGCAACCAAATGATGTACATTTTAACTAAACAATTAATCAGGGGAAAATATTCTAAATGGATTGTTATCCTTCAGGAGTTTTATTTACAATTTGAAAAATCCAAATCAAATAAATCACTTGTGTTCGTCGAACTTATGTGTGACTTCCCAAATACTGAGACGGAAACTATGGTAGAGCATCTGATTGTTGATGAATCTCTGTTTCTTATCAGTACATTAGATTCATGGTATGGATATATCATCATTTATCTCCAAACCCAAACCTTTCAGCCTGAACTATCACATTCAAATCGACGAAAGATCCATTACCAATCTCAGCAATACAATATTGTTGGAGACACCCTTTATCGTCATGGTGCGGATTCTGTATTTTGACGATGTTTAACTCATGAAGAGGCTGAAAAAGTTTTGAATGACTGCCACTATGGAGCATGTGGTGGTCATATGTCTAGGTATGCTACAACCCAAAAGATATTGCGTGCTGGTTATTTTTTGTCGTCATTATTCAAATATTTCATTCTCGCAGTCCGAAAGTGCCACAACTTTCAGATATTTGATCGGAAGATGCGTGCACCACCAGCTCTGCTTCACCCCATAATTGTTGTCGGTCCTTTTGCAAAATGGGGCATTGATTTCATTACATGTAACCCTCACTCGGCCAGGGGGCATGGGTCTATTATTCTTGCAGTAGATTCTTTTACCAAATGAGCCGAGGCGATGCCTACATTTGCAGCAGATGGAAAAACTGCAGCTAAGTTTGCATTCAATCATGTAATTTCTCGTTTCAGTGTACCCCAAGCTATTATTACTGACCATGGGAGTCATTTTCAAAACATTATGATGACCGAACTTTCCAACCAACTCGGCCTGTGCAATGATAACTCTACTTCATACTACTCGCAGGCTAATGGTCAGGTTGAAGCTATTAATAAAGTTTTAACCACCATGATTAAAAGGATAATCGGAATTCATAAATCAAATTGGCATACCATGATTTTTTCAGCACTTTGGGCATATCAAACCTCAGCAAAAACTACAACAGGGTTCACTCCTTTTCAACTGGTTTATAGTTTAGAAGCTGTGTTACCTATTGAATGAAAAATACTGTCACTCCTCTGAAGAGGAAAAATGCTTTTTTTACTTAGCACAAATAGATGAGACTCGGCGCACTGCTACATTAGCAGTCGATGCTCATAAAAAATGCGTTAAAGCTCAGTATGACTGAAGTGTTACACCTCGTGTTTTTTCAAAAGGCGACCTAGTCTCGGTATACGATCAAGTTAACGATAAGCTAGGAGCTGGGAAATTTGAACCAATGTGGCATGGTCCTTACATTGTCAAGCTAGTGCTTGCAAAAGGGGCTTATGAATTAACTGATTATGACAGGGTCTCTTTAGATAAACCCAAAAATGGACTTTTTCTGAAGAGATATTATGCTTGATTCTTGTGTGAATATCTCTCTTGTACATTAGTTATTTTTTAGTCAGATGCCTTAGATTAGATGAGTGTGTCTAGTTTAAGTTTGTTTTTACTACTATTATTGCTTATCTTGATTACTCTTGATATTGCAGATGTAGACATCCCTTCAAACGTATATTGGTTTTGCTGATGGTGCCTATCGTAGTACACGGAATATTTCTTCCGCAGCTTGGGTTATTTATTCACCCACTGATGAGTTAGTTTCTATGCATGGGGTAAGCCTTGGTTAAACAACGAATAATGTTGAAGAATATAGCATAGTAATTGATTTATTATCTTATGCCATTCCATTTGGCATTCGACGTTTGATCATTAGGCTAGATTCAGAACTATTTGTATTACATTTAAATAGAGTATATGCAATAAAAACCCAATGTCATTGAGATTATTTTTGAAGGTTCATCTCTTGGAAAGGAAATTTGATTACATCGAATATCAACACATTCCAAGAAATTTAAATACATTAGTTGATGCATTAGCTAATAGTGTTATAAATAGACATTTGAAACGTTAAAATAGTAAACCAAAACAACATTCGATATGTATTGAAAAAAATAGCCAGAGAAAGTAGTAATATCATAGATGGGAGTTTTTGTTTTCAAAAAATATTACATCATCTGCAATCATAGGTTTAAAACACCTTATGATCTGAAATATAGTGATACAAAAAACAAAATACAATAGTCTATGATGATCATCCACTATCCTTGGTGATGATCATGGTAGTAAACTATCGCCCACGCCACCCTGCACAGGAATCTCCTAAACTGGCCAGGAACACCAGCAACATGTCTCTAGAAACGAAGAGTAATATCATCCATTGATGTCTCTAGGATATCTATAGTCAACCTCTCTAGGTTTTTCTCCAAGTCAGTAAGGATTTCTGCTTCTTGATTTTGTGGCTGTGCAATAGGCTCTGTTAGCTTCCTTTCGAAGCGACGGAGAGTGGCTGGCCTTCATGGACCAACATCTGCATTTAAAATTTTGTTATCAGTATTGGACGATCCAAAAACAAAATAAAAATTAGAGTTAAAACTCATCAAAATGATTCATTTACCTTATTCATCCCATTGTGCCCCTGGAGGTAAGGACATCTCGGGATCACCTCGGAAATCTATGCCTACATATGGGAAATCCTCAAAAGAAAAGATTTGGTTTTGAAGCCAATGAAAATATGCTAGAGTGAATCAAACTACCACACAACCATCGCCACCATGGCGGGACATCAGTACAACCCAACGTACCATACGAGGCTCTCTAGTTTCACTAGGATCAACAGAGATCAACTGAGGGGCGAGGGATGGAATCCTCTCCAAAGCAAAAGAAACCAAGATGGCACCATACCCAAAGTTTTTCAACTTTGAGTTTTTGCTCTGGTCAATTGGCCTTTCATATTGGCCAATACCCCTTCATACCAATTGCAAATGGTACCTCTATAACAGTCGATTGTTGTTTGGATCTGAGACTTGGTAGCCACATGTGGAGCTGCACTCCCACACAACCTGGTCACGGTGAATGCAATGACTTTAAGATCAAGACGTAGGATAGTATTTACATCTATACGATTATATTTGGGATCAGCTTCTTCACTGCAGAACTTTTGTTTATAGCTAGCGATAGGCAGGCCACCTTGCCTAGCTTCGAACAAAGAAATATGTTCACCTCGTTTGGATAAACCAATGAGAAAGTAAATGTATTCAAGCTCAAGTTCTAGCTTGTGATCACCGATGTTAAAACATTATTCTTGGACGTCCCATTTGTTCACCAACCAGGTCATTAGTTCCACTTGTGCCCTCATGCCCTGAATTGCCTAGAATTTGTACAATCCACAATTTCTCAACACACGCATTGTGGTCGGATTATTCATAGCCGCATCGTCTACTTCTTCGTGCTCACGTTCTCTCCACTCCAACATTGTGGAATAATCTACAAATGGATGCATTTGAAGGTTAGAAGCTTTTAGAGTGATAATTTTTAACCATTTTTGATAGAATTTAATAAATTTCCTTTTCTCACGGCGCCTTTGCAGTTTTTATATAGAGACAGTGCGGACCCCCACACGCGCTCTTCATAAAATCCATGGTCCGCAGGTAACCAATACATGACCTGCAGACCCCCAAGGGCGGAATTTTGAACCTTTCTTCCCCTCAAAAAATGATTTCAAAACTTAAAAAGAGAATTTAAATGGATGAAAATGAAGAGAAGAGTGTTTTGGATTACCTAGATTCAACGATTTTTTATTCGAGTGGTCAGTTCTCCCGTTATCACCTCCAGAATGTTTTTTGCCAAAAGCTCTCAACTTTCAACTCTGAATGCAAAAGGTGAAAATGACTTTGTTGAACTACTTTTTATAAGATTTTTTTGAATGAATAAAATATTATTTTATTTATTTTCCACTTTAAAAAGTTATTTTTCAAAAGTTTTTACTTATTGGAAACAGGCATGTTTAATTTTTCGAGTTTATTTGCAGAAAACAGGTTTTTCGGGTGAAAAGAATTATTTTGATGATGAGTACACTTTTATCACTTTTTCGGGCTCTTGAAAATTACGAAAAATTAAAACCCTGCAATTCTCTTTTAAGCCCTTTTCAGACTCTCTAAACATGAAAAGATTTCTAAGTACTTGACTATTCAAACTCGTTAAAGTAAATGAACAGTCGTCCCTTCAGTATAAGTTTAACCCTTTTCTGGACTGAAATGGACTGTTTACGAAAAAGGTATACATTGACTAATCATGGTCAATAGAGTTCTCTCCTGCATTATTTTATCTTTTTTCGGGCTTGAGAGACTAAATTTACGAAAAAATACACCCACAGAGTTTTCTTAAGTTTTTCTTCTGACTCCCTAGAATTGAAAAATACCGAGTTTCACCTATACTGGACTCGTTAAAACTTAACAGTAAAGGACCTGTCGATTACAAACAGGAACAAGCCACTCCTTCTTAGGGTTCGATTTTAATACTAAGTTGGACTCATCCAAAGGATGAGCTTATACAACAAGCAAATGTTATCCTCCTCAAGCTTGTCAAAAATAAAGAGGTACTTGCCAGAAATGGTGGGGGAAAAAGAGAGAAAATGAATCCAGTTGTCACACTTTATTCTAAAAATTAGTATACCACTCTTGAACACGAGACTTTTTTCACACTCATACTTGGGTTGGGAGAATCCTTTGTCTAATATTTAATCAAGCCACATTGAAAGTCTTCAGCCGGTTTCTAGGTATTAGCTTTAGGTCAATTGTCACCAAACCATATGCAGTGTCATTATGTGTTCAAGAGGACAGTTTAAATAAACCATTCATTGCAAACATTTGTCTCCATTCGTGTTGACCATCCCTGAGTCAGTCCTTGCTAAAATTTCTTCAAAACTTGATCTAGTGGTTTCGTGTCGCGGGCTTTCCTATGACTGGTCACTTTTTATCGACGACAGTTCATCATCTAGAAATTTGATCTAGAATCCTATCAATACCTTGGGATCTGCATGCCCTAATGGTAGGTTTCTCGCCTTTGATGATAGGTTGCACCATTGACCTTCGATCGAATGATTATGTGAAGTGTTCGACTTGAAATCATTCATTCACACTTCATGGATTGTACTGAGTACTTTGAGAGCCATTGTCATTATTGGTGGTTTCTCTCACAGTTGTTAACAGTTCACATCATTAACTGGTAATCAAATGGTTTCTACCATGTTCGACTTCGACACAATCAATCGCATGGGTAGAATCGTACTAGTTCGGGAAGCAAACTGTGAGGAGTTTTATTATTCATAATACAGTAGACTACTTATGACAGATGGTTGCGTCCATGCTGTGTCTATATTGATGTAATTCTAAAATCATTTCTGTATCAGAACATGTAGTTAGTTTTGATCTGAGTGTGGGAATGCCTACCTCAGTGATAATATATATATATGTGTGTGTGTGTGTGTGTGTGTGTGTTTTTTCATTGAATGTTTTTAAAGGTTTCAACTGGTACACCTACAACCCAATTCTCGGAATGATAAAACACTTCACTCTTCAGAACTACTTCAGACTTCGCACTTTAGGGGGAAATCTGTTACACTAAAATTTGTCACCATGACATTTAGCTGTCTATATGGGTTCATCATTACCTATATTATTCTCCCTTAGAGGTACAAAACTATAAAATTCCTAAACCAAGTCTTGAAATTGGAGAAAAGCTCATTAAAACCCTTAAAATCCTAACTCCGCACTTTTCCTAGTCACTGCCTGCGGTACCGCATTTTCTTGCTCTATAACCTGCGGCACATACCACACGTTCTGCTTATTAAAACTATGGACCCCTGTAAAAGGTAAAATAAAATAAAAAGTAAGTTCTAGAAGCCCATCTTGTCGAATATTCTCCCAGTTGGAGACTTCTAGAAGCGCAATTTGATCGAGCTTCAATCTCTCCATTCATGAACCTCTATCCCTTGGTATTTGGAGCTTAATCCCTTCATGAAAGGAATTTATCCCTTTCTTATCGGAACTGAAACTACCTCCCTTCTGCTATAAATTGAGATCATGTTTCAGTCTCAAGGGTACTTAGAACTTGATTGTTTTGAGGTTAATTGTTGAATAAATTATACTCTCTTTACTTGCCATCATCGGCATGAGAATGATCACATACTCATTTCAATAGATTTATGCTAGTTCAAAGAGGTGAAGGCTTGTCAAACCGATGGAAAACAGTTGTTCAAGACCCTGGAAGAACTTGTACGACATCAAGGTGACAAGGTTGTAAGGTTGCTTCTTATAATACAAGTTAATATAAATGAATTATATTTTCTCATTAAGTTGTTCATGTATCTATTTGAGTAATTTGATTCTTGGATTCCTTGATCACTGAGATAGATTAATGTTTCTGAATTATTATATCTTGCAAGTTATTTTAATCCTTTTTCTTGGATTTAAGTGCAGGTCTTACATGCTAAATTGACCTCTTTTGGAGCGACTGGATTCAAGATTACAACAAGCATTGGACCTCAGGTAGGAGCATCTCTTCTTACTTAGTTGATTAATAATTCTGAATCATAATGATCTAGATAAAATGGTTTGCATTTGGTTGTTTGTTTCTATATATCCTTAGGATACTAGGGAGATCGTTCTTGTCCGCAAGAAGGATTTTATCCGTATAACAAAAAGTCAAGAGGTCCACAAGAAGCAAGATTCTTAGCAGAAATCCTTGTAAGAAATTAAAGAAGTGGAGCTGCCACTTGAACATGAATCTATTTTTAAAACCGAAAAATTAGTTGAGAGAAGCAGATGGATATCAGGGAGGGATTCTTGTCTGGGAGTAAATAGATGAATAAGTGGAGTTGCCACCCGAACAAGAAATCAACTAAAATGTCCAGGTGCTAAATGCACAAATAGAGAAGATGAAAGGATTAGTGAGATGATGAAAGATATAATGATGAAAATATGAAGAGATAAAATGATGCCATAAAATGTTATGTCGTGTGATGGGCTAATGAATGGCGAAAAATATTAGAAGATTTTTAAAATTTCATTAATACCAAGGACAAAAAACTCTATCCCCGACAACGACGCCAAAAAATATTGTCGCACAGAATGTCTAGTCACTTCAACAACGACTCACATCGGGGGTTATCACCCTGATCCCCAATCTCTCTGTTTAAGTTGTCTCCTTATATAAAACTAAGGGGGATAGACCCTATGGAAATGGAATGAAAGAGAACTAGTTGGGGACCAACCAGTTTGAGAGACACAATTAAACGACCAAATACTTGTAAAAGATCTAGCAATATTTAGTGATTTGATTAAATTTGAATGATTGATACGAATGCCTTATGGAGTCAACTACCTTGCTAATAATTTGGGACCAAGTACTTGATGAGAAACCGCTGCTTGGATAAATAACTATCTTATATGCAATGCTAACTTAGAAGTAGAATGCAAGGAAAATGATTTGAAGAAGGAGCGAGATGAAGCAAGCTTCGAAGATGAAAGGTGATGTTAAAAGCCCAAAGCACTTAGATTACAATAATCTGATCTAACCACTAAGTACTTAAGCGAGAGTGCCAATTATGAAGATTCCAGAAATTACTCAATTAAAAGATATACAATTTGTCACAGATCCACAATAGAGCTCTCAAAATAAGATATCAATGACACTTACTTGAAAGAATGTCTCAAACATTAATATTCAATAAACATCCAATATTTCAAGTAAATGAAACAAGAGTTAATTACACGATAGACGATTTTAATCGATAGAAAACATTTAAAAATTCAGATGTGAATGATCTTCAAACCGAGTTGAAGAATATGAAATTAATTAGCACTTAAATCTCAGTAATTAAACATCAAGAAATACCATGAAATTTCAATGCCAAATAAACACTTCATCGAGATATTTATGGATTAAACGATATTCTAAAAATAATGCGAATCCAATAAAAATTTAATTTTCTCTATAGTCAAATGTAGGATATTAAATCATTAAATTATGTTAACCATAGGAATTTCTCCACAATCAAATATTTTGCCAAGCCTAAAATTTAAATGGCTCAAAATCCCAATGTTAGAAAGATAAACCTAAAAAAAATGATTTTCCACATTTTAGAGACAACAAAGAATTAAAAGAATAATATTTATTTATTATTATTATTATTACTATATTTTTTTAATGTTAAAACATTAATGAATTTATTGATTTTGAATCATGTACAAATAAAATAATAAAAAATAAAAATAAAAGTTAAGTTTTTTGAATCTTTTTAAATGTGAAAAGTTTAAAAAGCTAATAAAAATAAAAGTTGAACCAAAAAAGAATGATATCGAATCTCATAAAATCAAAGTCTAATGTTATGTTAATTTTTTAAATGTGTTAGCTTCGATATGAGCTAGGATAAAGGAGGAGGGGCACCAAACATCATATAGGAAAGATGGGGCCGACAACGAGAGGAGGACTACGCGAAATAGAGGATGAACATGGAGAGGAGCCAGCAACGATATGGCGGCAGGAGAAGCGGAAGGCATGAGCTTGGAGCCTCACACAAGGCGAGGGAGCAGTGAAAAGGTAGTTGTGGGTAAGGGCAGAATGCAGATGAGGGAGCAACTCAGAAAAAAGGCAGTGTGAAGACAGAGAGGGTCATAGGAAAGGATGCGAAGGGAGATGGAGGTGCATACATAGCAAAGAGAGGGGAAGAGCCACACGAGGGAGCTGGAGCTCATGCAGATGAGAAAAATAGTGGAAAGCACGAGGGCAGGGCTGCGAGAGCTCGGAAGGACGCAAAAAAAAAAAAAAAAGGATGAGGAAGGGACTGCGTGAGAGGAGGAGCTGAGGAAAACGCTGCCTGTGGCAGTGTAAAAGAAAAAGGGAGTAGGCAGAGAGCAAGGGAAAAGGAGCAACGAGAGGAAAAACACATGCCAACTAGTCACTTTTTTTTTTTAAACTGAGTTCCCCCTTCGCCCAACAATTTATTTTACCCAGAAACACAAATCTATAAAAAATTAACTTGAATATCCCTACAAAAAATCCTAATCTTGAGATCAGATCTGAAAAAATTTCTCTGAAAACCCTCAAATGTCACTTGCACAAAACCAGAAACTAAAACCCAGAAAACCAGCAGATATACAAAAATCTAAAATTAAAACCCCAAGTTAGAAAACAGAAAACTAAAAAAAAATTCTAGATATTTACACTATTAAAAATACAGATCTATACAATGTATTTACATATCTATGCATAAGAGTTGCAGATTTGTTAGATATGAGGAGTGGAAGTCCGACTTCGCTCCCAGATCTAAAGATCTAAGGCTCTTACTAGCCAGATCTAACTTTAAATTCAATAAAAGTTAAGATAAATTCATTTATTTAGGCGCAAACTCTAGAAAAACCCTGCAAAAAGAGAACTTAAGATAAGAATGGGGAATTAGATCTGGAGGGCTCTTCAGAGCTTATTTCCTTGGGAGTCAACTAGTCCAGTTGAGTACTTTCAAATGCCCAATTCTAAATCCAAGAGATTTCTTCACACTTAAAGTTAATCTGTTAAATCAATAAAGAAATAAGATAAAAATGAAACTTTCAAGAGTTAGAGATACTTGCTAACTCAATCCGATTAAAATTATTACCCTAAATCCAGTAACCTAAGTAAGATACTTGTGCAATAGATTACTCTACAAGAGCTATTAATAAAAAATTCATTGAAATAATTACCAACAGAATATAAAGAACAAGTTTACCATAAAATTCTGAAGAGGAACACGACCATCAAATAAAACCACAAAGGCTCCATTTGTATTATTCCATAAAGTATTACAGGAGAGCTTCAAGAGCTAGTACACGATCAAAAGATCGGATGAAAAATCAGATTGACATTGACCTCTAATTTATAGGTAAAATTTCCAATGGCTAGTTCGCTTGATCCCCATCAAAGTAATCTCGGTCGTAAAAAAGGATTTGATTATCCTTTAATCTCGCCCGTCAAAATTATTATTTTTTGAGGAATTTCGAAATTTTCAATTAATTCCCTTTTAATTAACTCATAAATAATAATTTTGAGTTAATTACCTCAAAATTTTGACTTTGACTTAACTATCAAGGCCCAAGGGTCCAAAATTTCTCAAAATTTTCAATATTCCCTTGGCCTGGGACTTTTAAAAATTAATTTTTTAGAGACCTACGAATTTTTCCTTTGAAGAATTTAATTTGACCTTGGGCATAAAATTAATTAAATTTATGGCTTAGGATTTAATTCAATTTGGCCAAAAAATTAATTAATTAACTCATGATGGGATTAATTATTTTTCCAACCCTCTTTACATAATATTAATACATCAAACCATGAGGGGAACACCCGTTCGTAACAAACCCTCAATAATCTACCCAATTCTGCGACTCAAAATATGATCTTGTAGACCAAGAAATCTGTAATAAAATAATCTAGCCAATTAGCTAGGATCATTCTGTTGGAATCACGATTACCGTTAGACCAAAACCCACAGGCGTTAGTCTCTGCTACAATCACCAGAGTTAGGATCCACGAGAGGTGGTGTTATGCGGATTAATCCCTCTTGCTGACAAGAGCGATCTCCCTAGTACTCATCGAGTAGCTAAAAACAAACATCCATTTGAAAAAAATTTCTCTAGATTAATTGCATTTCATAATTATTATAAGAAAGTAAAGAGGACATGCCCCTACCTTGAAATCCAAACATTCAATGTATTCTTTTATCTTGTCGCTCCAAAGTGGCTTCTTCAATAAGTAGAACCTGCAATCAAAGACAAGACAAAAGAATCAAATCATCTGCAACATATAATAATCAAGAAAAGCTAACCCAACTTAGTGATCAAGGAGTATAAGTATTGATGTTATTTCAATAATCATAAGAACAACTCAATGAGAAAAAGAGATCCATATGTATTATCTTGAATAAAAAGAGTAATCTTACAACCTGATGCCTTGATGTCATACAAATTTCTCCTGGGGTCTTGAACAATCGTTCCTCCTTTAGTTTGATAAACCTTCCTCTCTGAATACCAGCATAGAGTTATGGACACAAGGGTGTGATCATTCTCATGCCAAAAACAACTTACTAGTGTAGAAAGTATGCACTCTTAGGAATTTCTTCAGCAACTCATTTACAATCTTCAAGCTATGTGTGTCTACAGTCTACCTCAGTATCTACCCTTCAACTTGAAACTTGAGCTCAATTTATAGGGAAATGGAGGTAGTTTCAGTTCCATGAAGAGGGGGATGGATTCCTCTCATGAAGGGATTTGAGCTCCATGGACCAAGGGATAAGCTCCATGAGTGGAGGGATAAAGCTCGAACTAATCGCGATTCTAGAAGCTTCTAGTTGGGAGAATATTCGGCCAACTAGGCTTCTAGAATTTACCTTTTTATTTTATTTGCTTTTCATAGGGGTGCGCAGGTAATAGTGGAAAAAAGTGCGGGATTTGCCACAGTTTATGGACTTAACAACAGCACATGCATAGGGAAAGCCTAGAAAAATCTGTAGGTAGAATTTTAAGGGTTTTACAGAGCTTTTCTCCAATTCCAAAACTTGATTTAGAAACATTGGTGTTTTTGACCTCTAAGGGAACATGATATAGGTGGATTTGACCCATATGAACAATCAAATTTCATGGTGACAAAATTACGTGTAACAGGTGGTTAGTCCATGTCGCGAAACACACGGGGAGCGTTGAACCCAATGTCCAACAATCTCCCCCCCAACGTGAGCCAGGTGAGTTTTGAACTCGAGACCTGTCGCTCTGATACCACTTGTTAGAATCACGATTATCGTTAGACCAAAACCCACAAGCGTTAGTCTCCGCTACAATCGCCCGAGTTAGGATCCACAAGAGGTGGTTAGTCCATGTCGCGAAACACACGGGGAGCGTTGAACTAATGTCCAACACATTCCCAGATTACTTTTACAAAGACTCGATAGAAAACACTAGGACTCACTTAGTATCTTGATGACAAAATCCACCCTAGCTTTGGGGTGAGGTTGGAGGGGAAAAACTTGCTGATCATTTGTGTCTAGGGACATCGATGAATTAGTGAGACGAAAAACCTCCTAGGATAGAAATTGTCACCAAAATACTAGGCTTACCTAGGTTGTACATACATGATGGTCTTACTAAGATCATTTACATTATAGGTATGCAGAATGGGTTTACATCATTTACAAAGTTGTTGACTGGATGATGAAATCTGAATGGCACGAACACTCTAACATGATAGTTAATTTTATCACACATAAAATTTCAAATTTTGGTTGATAGGCTTATTAGTCTAGGTCTCATTTTGTCTCATAAAAATTGGTTCATGAAATTCATGAAAAATCATGAAATATTCATATCCTAAGTCTAAAATAGCCCATGGGTCATGTCATTAGAGTAAAATCCATCAAAATTTCCCAAAGGTTTACATGCATTGGTTTAGATTGAGGTAGTGGCCACCTGTTTGATTTTTCATGATTCTGCAATGAATATAACTGTAAACAAGCAGATTTCGCTACAGAATCACCTGACGAGTCCATAGAAAATCCGCCAGGTTTATAAATGAAAACGCTACAGAATCATGCTTTTCTACACCAATAAAGGGGATTACGAGTTGTCAAGTTTTTAGAGGTTTAGGGTGAATGTGAGGTCACATGATCGGTTATTAGAGTCATCCAGACCTACGTAATCATGACTGTTATCCATCATTACACTTCACTCCTCCCATTTGTCATTATCCCACCCATATTTGAATTTCATATTTTTAAACTCACCTCTAAAGCACCTCTTTGTCATCCTCCCTTTGAGCTTTGCATGCATCAGCTGATTATCATCCTTGAAGAGTCTAGTCCTACCGCAAGAAGCTTGTTGTTCAGTCTTTTTCCTTGCAGGTGTCATAGTTCAAGAAGGTAGCGTGGTTATAAAGGAAGATGGCCATGCAGAAGAAAACAAACAAAGGAGGCCCCTGTGTAAGATATGAACCTATGGATCTCAAGCTGCTCAAGACCCCAACTTTTTAGAAGCTTTCAGCAATGTTGGATGCCTAAAATTATGTCAAATACTTCAAGGTTTTCATGCCCATATATAAAATGATTTCGTAGTAAATTTCATAGGTACAGATTCGAAGGTGGGGGTGCTAAGTTTTGTAGTGTCACCATAGAAAATAGCTGCAGCCACAAAGATACCAAGAGAAGGTTAAGAGTGGTTTAAAGCCACTAAGTTTAATATGCATAATTGTGATGTTTATTAAACCAGAGCACATTGGAGTAGATATGAATTTTGGAATTCCAAGGAGCTACATGAAAGAGAACTACTCCAAATTTTTGTTTGTGATCCAAAAGTACTTTACTTGTGAGGGCATATTTCATATGGTCTACTTGTACCATTTCAGGCTTTTGTTGCACTTTACTGGTAAGCCATCTCCTAATCTTCCCTTTTTCTTATTTAGGAGCTTAGGGAAGATGTCAGATAAGGTTCAGGCTAGGACAGAAAGTGGTGAGACCTCAATATTCCACCACGATTTGATTAAACTCCTAGTGCTGGAGGAGTTGAAGAAACTAAACGAAGACTGGGCTACCTTTATTTTTCTCCGTGGTCATGAGATTGATTCAGTAACACCCAAGAAAACTCCAAATTCAAAAGCCACTCCTTCAAACAAGAGTGAAAAACCAGCAGCTGAGACATAGGGTGTCAATGAGGAGGAGATAGAGCCCATTATAGAGTCAATGGATATTTAAATAGAGCTTGTAAAAGAGACAAAAACTCCACAGCCTACACCTGTAATCAACAAACAGAGGGTCAACAAGAAAATCCAAGGAAGGGTAACTAGAAGTCAAACAATTGGAAAAGGCAACCTTGAAGACATTCTTCAAGCTATAGACATTGAAGAGACTCCAGTGGTCAGAGCTGAAGATATTAAAGGTGAAAAGAAGAAAAGAAAGGTACGACTGCTAAAAATCTTGATTTTGCAGGAGAAGATGCAAGTGTCATATTTCAACTAAGGAAACCACTCACTAGACTGCAACTGGCCAAGGGTGTCATGGAAAATAAGAAGATAGAGGTTACTGACAAAGGCAAACAACCTATTACATAAGATATCATTGATTTGTCTCCAGTTGCAGAGGAGATCATTTTGCAAAGGAAAGGTAAGGAGAAAATGGTTGAGAAAACTGAAGTGCAGGAGTTAAAAGAGCAGTTGAGAGAGGTTAGAGAAGAGGTTATTGAAACCAAACTGAAGTTGTAGGAAGCCAAGGTAGATGGGAAGTTGATGGAAGATTTCAAAGAAAAGGTAAATGAACAACTAAATCAATATGATGAGTCATTAACCAATGCCAAGAAGCTGTTGAAAAGGACACTTCCTTTGAGAAGGGTAATGAAGCACACAAGAAAGAGAAATATGTGGTTACAAGCTGAAAGGAAGAAACTCAAAGGTTAGTTCAAAGACCTAGAAGAGAAACTAGAGATGATACAGACAGACTTAAAGAAAAAGGGCCTCAAAATCATAGTCATAAATGAACTTGAAGGTGTTCAAGTTCCTACTGCCAAAGGAGAAGGTTCCAAAGCTTGAAGAGTAGACCAATTTCCTTTTTGACATTTTTTGCTTCCTTTTGAATCAGTATTTGTATATCCATAAGAAAAAATTTGAAGAAGAAGGAAATTTTTTTTATTTTTCTACCAATTAGGTAATTTAGTAGCGAATTCGAAGCTTAAAGCCCATATTTCAATATGAAATCATTGTAGGTGACTTTTTGCTTAAAATCACAGCTATGGTTAAAATCAAGGAGCGAGAAAATTTGTTTTTAGCTCATTTGATTCAACAATCATCTCCAAATCATCAAAGAGGGCTAAAAATTGACATAGATGGGTGAAGTCAATTTTCTACTTAAATTCGCTACGAAATTGCCTTGATTCCCATGTTTCTGCAGCGAGCAACATTTAGAAGCAATTTTTTGTTTTGATGGTTCATTAGAGGTCAGGAAATCAGGTGGAAAGTTTAAAAATTATCAGAGGAATATTCTAGTAGAGGTTTGGTCTTCGACAAGGATGTCTAGTTCACTAGCTCAGCATAAAGACAATCAACAATTATCATGACACCACTTCCTTGAAAATAGGATGACTAGTTTCCTAATTTAGTGGGGGCATTAATGTCTTGATCATGGTTAGTAACACTTAAGCACATAACCATCTTCGATGTAAATATGCATTTTCTTCAGTTAGTAGATGTAATAAATAAGTGAAAGATTCCTAGTAGGTCTCTAAGTCATAAAGCCAGTAGATGTTAATTTCATTCCCATGTATTTTGGTTCTTGTTAAGATAGGTGTCATGCAAAGTAGTTCAATGATCTATCCATGTAGGCAGATCCAATGTAAAGGATTAAGGCCTATTAATAGACAGGTTTTCGAAGAATAGAGGTTTGGAAGATGTAATTTTACACTACTACTATTGTAAACTTTATCTTATCAGTAATATACAATGGCTGTGGGATTTCTTCTTCACCAGAGATTCATCTGATGTTTTCATGAGCATTTGTACTATGTATCTTGTTATTTTGCTTTCAATATCTTAATGTTTAATCACTCAGAATTCATGTACATCATGATCTGACTTCCTTTAAGCATTAAACTATTTTATATCTGTGTTTGTTTTCCTTTCATTAAAACATCCACATGCCTCAGCTTCCAGAAGGAGAACCATGTTGCTGAGTTTCTTATCACTAACTCCATAAGCCCAATGGTAGTAAACCCTATACATTTTTCACCTGCATACAAACACATTCAAGACACTATTACAGAGTTAGCAATCTAATTGAATTATATTTGAACAAAACATATTTACCTTTGAGAGAGCCCTCTCAGGCTGAAAAGGCTAATTTTCAGTCGGAAGTTGGTTTGAAAGAGTTACTCTAGGTTGTCTAGTGGAGCAGCCCATCTTTATCAACTTAGTGATAATAGATCCCTTTTGCAAAAAAAGGGGGTGTACTGCTATGGGGTCGTTAACAAAGAGTGGTCAACAAGACTGAAAATAATATTGATATGGAAGAAGAGCTAGAAACCGAGAAGGACCAGGAGGTTGGGGGCATCGATTAGGGTGGCTATGATTTGTTAGATGACCAACAAGACCCTGCCTCCCCTTACATTCTCAAGAGGTGACAGAAACACGGTATAGGAGGAGCACGAAAGAAGATGAAATATGATAGGTCAACAGGAGCATTATATTTTGACACTGCCAAAGATCGAGTGCACACATTTCGTTGGTAGAATACTACGTTGAACCTTGTTGTGCTCCCCATTTAAGCATTGCACGATTTCCACCAAGGATTTACAAAGGAATTGCAGATCCACGAGTAGAGAACCTTGCTGGTCATCAAGGATGTCAAGTAGGATAGAAAAAAAATGGTCGATGAAAATCAGTAGGTCGTGCAAGATTGAGATGAGACAGTTCCGTACAAGAAGCGATTGGAGGAAGCAATCACTAGAGTTGACATCGAGTTGCCTGAACTCCAGATTCAGGACGGGGCAACGCCAGAAGAAAAGATTGAGAATATTGCTATGGTGGTTAAAGACTCCAAGGCAGAAGTGGACAAGGTAAATATCTAGCTTCAGATGCAAATCATTGAGGTTCAGATGAAGTTACAACCAACTACACCACCAGAGGTCCGGGAGCAGCGTGAGGTAGATATAAAGACTGTTGTGGCTAGTATTGAAACCAAAGTTAAGGATTGTATCCAACTATTTGATGACATTATGGAAATCTAGGCCTCATTGTAGGAGGACCCCCATGTGCAGAAAATTGAAGTAGAAATCAGAGAAAAACAACAACAATTTGATCAGATCAAGGTGACAATGCGAACTTTAGCACATGTGCAACATTTTTCCCGTCTTCAAGAGGGCAAGTTTATGCAAAGCCATATCGATGAGCTGCGAACGGAAGGAGCATATCATCTCTGCCTAAACGCAGCTTTGGGAAGCAGAAGCTAGTCGGTTATCGTAGACAGTGGATAGTAAGATGAAGACACTAAGGAACACACACAGATAAATTCTTCAGAAGACATCAGGGCCAACCATGGAGAAGCTGTTGGAAGAGGTACGCGAGGCCGAGAAGGAGTGTGCTGAGACAATTTAGCTATGGAAGGATGCATTAAGTAGCATCAAAGAAAAGACTCAGGGTGCACCAGATGAGTGACTCGGGACGAGTCACATAGTTGTGTTGGGGTACTATTGGGCATGGTACCCCTCGGTTTAATTTTTGTTAAAGATCCGCATTTTGAGGAATGGAGCGCACTTCACGCAGATGTTAAGAGTTGAAGGGGATTTGCGGCGGGTCAAAGTCCCTTATTTTGTAGAAGGATGGGATTGTTTTGAATATTTTGAGCTCCCCCCATGGTTTTCATCCCATGGTATTGTAAATGGGAAAAAATATATAAAGAGCTATCTCAGTGAGTCAAGGATATCGATATGTAAGTCCTATGAATGATTTGAGTCTGTAATTGCACTATCTTTCTATATTTTGGGTGAAAGGGGAAGGCTCATGCGGTTGTGTGCGCGGAGACCTTAGTAAGTCTGTTGTTGTGTGCGCGGGGTAAGAAGGATTGTATTTGAAGAATCTTACTTAATAAAGAAGGACTTGAAGGCATATATTAGTATTTTCTAAGAATTTTGATGTTATCTGTTTTTATATGTTATCTGTGCTGGATTAGGGTTTTTTGTATATTATCTCTGTGATTGCATCGTGAAGGTTATATTGTTGTTTTATATGATGAATAATGCATGTTAATATAGAAAGGCACAGTGCGCTTAGCATACTCATTTGTAGAAGTTCTGGATAAGCCTTAAGTGAGGATAAGCCCTAAAGCCACACTCCATAGTCCCTCTAGATGTAGAAACCTGGTTCTAGCATCCCCTATTATTGCCTCGGGTGAGACTTCGGCCTGCGCACCAGATTGTTACCGAAAGGGCCGGTAATAGAGGGTTTTGTTGGTAGTGGAACTACTCTGAACCTGGGTCTAGACCCCCTCAAGCCAACGGTGGTGGGGGGGCACAATTAGTGGTAACATTAATATGATATTCAAAGATCGATGGTCCATATCTATTGCACGACCCCCTTACCTTGAAGTACAAAACCACCGAAGGGAGGGTTGCAATATGATAAGTATTTCCAAGCGCAAAATAGAATCTGGGCCCCAATAAGATGTGTATGTGGCGCCAAATGGCAGAGACAAGTGACAAGTTGATAACATGTTAACATGGAAAATATGACATGACAATGTGTTGACATGGAAGAGATGATGTGGCAGTGATGTAACACAAATTGTGATGTGTCGTGTTGGGGTTCCCATGTTTTGGCAAGGTTGAAAATACCAAAAGATGAGACAACATCAAACCACTTTCGGACCTCAGGATCTAGCCCTCCTGGGTCCAGAGAGGTATCTCTCTATATGAGTGGATAATTTTAAGAACCCCCTAAATTTTTATATATAAAAAATAGGCGAATCCCCATGATACATAGGAAAAATGGAAGGCGATTTTATTAATAATATAATATGTATATATAATTTTTTGGCGAATCTCTCACGAGATTATATTATCCTGTAAAATCATAGCGAATCACTAGTACAAATGGAAAATCACTACTACAAAATGTTGAATCGTTTTCTAGTGGAGTTCGGAGTGTTGGTTCCAATGAAGATATGGTAATTGAACCAGGAGTAGAAGGAAGAGAACCACCGAGACCAAGCATGGCACATGGTGACTCGTGAGGGAAGTAGTTCTCGTGTATTTTGGAAAACACGTTCTTCTAGTTTTGCTAAGCGTAGTGTTGTTTGTCATGCTACTACTAGCACTGATATTGAGGTTGGAGAGGAGTTTGAGGAAAGGTAGTAGTGGTGGAGAATTACAAAGAGTACCCCATGATGGGCTCCATTTTTCCCTTTGGTATTTGTGCCTGCAAGACCTTCTGTCCATTGAACCAACAATTAGTCGTTCAACCAACAATCAACTTGACTGAGTTGATTAGGTACGAGTCAACTTAGACTAATCTTCAAAACTATGCTTTTCACTATCCCATATTTATCACACTAATGCTACACAACATTGTGCATTTGCACCTAACTCTCAATAATTCTTTTCCAAGAAAAATCTATAATAAGAAAAATATTTTACTATATTCTAAAAGGTGAAGATGTCGAAATCATGCCGCAAAGTGAAAGGAAATAAAATATCTTTCCTCAAACCACCAAATATATAAAGAAAACAATAATGATTATAATAATAGAACTGGATCTATCGATCTATCGATATATGCATGATATGAGAACCATAAGCATTCAAGAGACTAATTTCAAACTCAAAAAAATCCTCTAAACAAGCAACAAACAAACCACTAAAATTTTCAAAGATATCAAGGCTAGACATTAACACAATTTCATGTACTTGAATAAGACCATTGTTGCTTAGCGTTAGACTTCTTAAATTAGTTCTTTATCATTTAATACTATGACACTATCTATGTGAAAAGAAATAGGTCCCAACTTCATCAAATCTGATTTCATTTCCAATCAAAGATCAAAACTAGCTTCGTTTCCAATACCAATATAAAATCACATATTTTCCAAATATCAATAATTATTTTCCAAGAAAATATAAAACTCGAAACTCAGCAAAATTCCCCAAACACAAGCAACATATATACCATTAAAATTTTCAAAGATGTCAAAGCTAGACATCAAGGTAGTTTCATGTACTTGAATGAGCCCATTGATGCTTTGCATTAGTCTTGTTAAATTAGTTATTTATCATTTAATACTAGTCAAACGCTATCTATGTGAAAA